>VMDO01040378.1:0-11979 GCA_007922755.1 Pedetes capensis | reverse complement strand
TTTTAATGTGATCTGACCTTTGAGTAGGATTTTTCCTTCTTGTAATTTTGAGTCAGCTCTCTCATATGAGTGAGAACATGTGTTGTTTCTCTTTCTGAGCTTGTGTTCGTTCACTTAAAATAATTTTCTCTAATTCCATCCATTTTGCTGCGAATGACCCTATTTCATTTTTCTTGATTACTGAATAGTATTCCATTGTGTATATATACCATAGTTTTTTTATCCATTCTTCTGTTGAAGGGCACTTTGGTTGATTCCATATCTTTGCTATTGTGAAAAGTGCTGCATTGAACATGGAGATGCAGGTGTCTCTATGGTATGATGACTCAGGGAGATGAATCTTAAAGGAAGAAAAACTCCTATACATAAGTTAATATATTAAAAATGCACAATTAAACTTAGTGAAGAAGGGACAATATAAAGAGTAGAAAGAAGGAGGGAGGGAACTAGTAGAGGGAAGAGAAGATTGTGGAAGGTGGGATGGGGAAGAGAATCAATGTAGAAGGATAAGGTGGTAGAGGATAATCTCAATGTAAATAATGCAACTTCATGAGTACATGGGAAAAAATAGGGGAATATAACCCAAAAATGCATATGAGTTTTACTACATGTTAGTCAAAAGTTTCCATAAACGTTGTAAGTTGATGCAAGTGTAACCAAAAGTGATGTAACAGTTGCATAATAGAAAAAAACCAATGCTGTATTTCTCTGTACCCCACCAACACTTACCACCAATAAAGGGGGGAGGAAAAAAAAAGAAGGGGCAGTGATCTGCCAGGAAGGCCCAGCAGCAGCACCATGTTATCTGAACCTCCCCCCTTAATGGAAACCACCTCTTGAAACCTTAGTTTCTACATCTATAAAACAAAGAGTAGATCTGCATGCTAGTGAAATGCCCTGTGGCACTAGAGGTCTGTAGTTCTGTGGTCCAAAGCAGGAACGCTCCTCTCAATAAGTCTGCTCAGTGTTTTTATTCCTACCCCTAGGGGAGTGGCCCATTTGGGGGCCACTGAGCAAGCCTAGAATTTAGCAGAAACGGACTTACTCTATGACAGCCCTGCAGTCCTTAGGACTGGCTCCAGCTTTCCCTGGGAGCCTCTGAGGCCGGAGAATTACTGAAGAATGTGAAGCAGCCCTGTGATGACCACCATCTGGTGCCAAGTTGTAGAACTTTCTGGTATTTGCCTTATTGGTTTTTCGCATAAGCCAGTGCCAGTCTAAAACATCCCTCCTTAGCCCACAATTCTGGCCCCACAAAAGGATTTTCTAATGAGAGATGCCCAACCATGGCATGGACTCCCTACAAAGGGCAGGGGGTCCCAGCAGAGACTTCTGCATGTCCTGGCAGGAATGGGAGTGAGGCTCACCATAGGAGGGACAGTAGACTTCAAGGGCACTGACATCCCTTCAATTCCAAGACCTCATTTAGCATCTAAACCTTGTGGGGATAGGGATAAGGCCAAAAAGAACAGCAGAGAAACTGCATGTGCCCATTTGCTAATCGTTGCCCGTGATTAAGGAACATTTATTTCACTTCCCTCTAACACTGCTTTCAGAGTACCATGATGGTGCCTGGTATCAAAGTCTTCTGATAAAGGGAGAAGCACTCAGGCTTGGCACCAGGCAGGTTGCTTTCACCATTAGAATAAAAATTCATGGTGTATTACCCTCTAACATTACCTTAGTGGCCCCCATGATTTTTAATACCATATCCTCTCATTTCCTGACCCCCACAATGGTCTTGTTGGCTTTGCAAATACCTTTATTTGGCTGAGGGAAACCTCTGGGTAGAGAGGATTGAGGTAGGATTAACACAGCATATCTCTTAGATCTCTGCAGGGGACATTTTCGAAGAAGGAATCTTTACAGGAGGAGGAATTTTGGTTTTAACCAGTGCTTGCCTGTGAAAATGCAACTGGATAGCTAAGAACTGAACTGGTTTCTTCTATAATATTCACAAATTATGACTGTTCTGCATGTCCTGCATGGAGAATTGTCATGTATTAAAAGTGGCTTTATTATAAAATAAATTTTGAGCTTCAGTGTCAGTTTCAAAGTGAAGAGCTTGATCATGATTCACCAAGCTATTTTTAGTAGTCTCTCTTATACTAGACATCTTATGTGTGTGTGTGTGTGTGTGTGTGAGAGAGAGAGAGAGAGAGAGAGAGAGAGAGAGAGAGAGAGGGAGAGGGAGAGAGAGAGAGGAAGAAAGAGCTCATTTCTTAAAATTGAAGGTTGCAATTATCAAAATCTATCAGAGGACTTCCAAATGAGTGATTGTGGCTCTTCTGGCTTCCTCCTCATCAGGTTTGTAATTCTCAAACTGTTGACCCTTTTTGGATGGCGTGTAGTGAGAGGGATGTGAGTTTTGAGAAGTAGAGTATAGCTCACCAGGAAACCTCCTCTTCTGAGCATGCCAATCAGTAGTTCAATTCCAATAGTATATTCTTTTAATAAAGGCAAGTAGCAGGAAAAGTTCAAGACAGGGCTTCTGCCCTCACTCTGCACTTAGTAGCTGGGTGACTTTGGGTAAGAACTTCCTCTTGAATACTGCAATAAAATTGGCTAAAGAGGACATGATGATTGTCTCCTTGATATTCATTCTCTTCCTCCCTGTTTGTGTGGTGACCATTAAGTTTAGGGAGTCTGATCTCCAAGTACAAGCCCTTAATAGCAATAGTCACTGAGAATCAATCTATGTCCTTTGTTTCCCATAAAATGTTCTGGTCTTATCTATAATGGTTCTTAAAAAGTCATACCATTTTCCCATATGAAAGTTTTCCTTTTTTACTTCAAAACACACTAAATCAACAATGGAAATAATAGTAGAAGTATTAAATAATAAAATTAATAATAGAAATAACATTTTGACATGATAGTTTCAGGCAAAGACATGCTCACCAATTCACTCAACACATTTTCTAGTTAGATAATTTCATATGACTCTATTTTGAAGGGGCTGGGATTTAGCTAAGTAGGTAGAGCGCTGTGCTGCAGTCTCTGAGGTCCCGAGTTCAATTCCCAGCACCACAAAAATGGGAGAAGGGCCTGGCAATCCACTCCCAAGGCAATCCCGAAGCACCCAGCCATTGAAAACCCTATGAGGGTAGCTATGAGTCGGATATCGACTCGACAGCACCTAACAACAACAACTATTTTGAATTGTTCACAATGTTTACATCAATCTAAACAATTGACTTTGTTTATGTATGCCAAAAAAAGGGAGGGGGGAGGAATAAAGGATTGGCAGCTTTGACAAAAAAAAAAAAAAAGAACTTCCTCACGCTAACGCTTGATTTTCTTCATCTCTTAAGTGGGGATACAAGTGCCTACCTCATAGGGATTTTGTGAGGATTAAATGGAATGGCAATGGTGGCTTTCAGCACAAGGTGAAACTTTCCTATTCTATAATAATATTAGGCTGTGTTCTGAAAGGTTCTTCAATTTATTCCGGTTTTCTTGTCATTCTTGAGGAAGAGTCACTTTCTGTTCATGCTATTGTCTACTACTATTAGTATTTCTGAGGTAGGACAGCTTTCTTTATGCCTTCTCTCTTTTAGAGACTATAGAAAATACATTCCTAAATAACCCCACCCACAGCTTTCTTATCTTTGGTTCCCCAAATGGTAAGCAGTAGCATGGTCTCTGCTGGGTACATACATGTAAGGGGAGCAGTCAGAGAGGTGGACAAGAGTCAGAAGACACAAATTTGGATGGGAAAGCACCTTGATCTGACAGGAGGTAAGGTCAAGAAAGCATGTGACTACCTGGAGGAAGGAGCTCAGCTGCGGCTCAGGCTCTTATCTGGCAAAGGTAATGGCATTGCAGCAGGTATCCCAGACATGTCTGAGAAAATACCCCCAACAAAGTTACTGAAGCTTCCTATTAAAACCATAATGGAAATCAAAGGTCCTCTTCTGCCTTGACAATATATAATCATTCTAATATATAATCTCCTTGAGTTTTAAGTTGACATTGAAAACTTACCTTCCAGAAAAGAGAAATCTGTTGTCTCTTGGAATCAAGGTGCTGTTTCATGTACCAGATATCTAATGTTCCAGTAGGCACTGATTTGAAGGGGGGAAAAAAGCATATTTTCATATGTATCTGTGTAACATAAAACTTTAAAAGTCAAATTGTCATTCAATAAATAATTCTGGAAAGAATATTATTGGATAATTTCAACTTTCTTTCTAAACGAGTATTTTCCATTCTCTTATTTGATAACTAGTATGTATATATTTGGCCGAAAAGTTAGAAAAAACAAGATTACCTTAAAAAGAAATAAAAAAATGATAAGAAGGAAATTCATTTCCTGACTTGCCCTTAAATACATATTTCCTTTGTATACATGTATTTAGTGTAAAGAAAAACCTTCAAAGAAAGTATGTGTTGTTATTTCTTTTTTTACTGGAATACAGAAAGAATTCTCAACAGAAAAGTAAAGACATAAGTAAAAATATTGTTAGGTATTGTAAAAACACAAAACAAACACAAATGACAAGCCTTACATTTATCTCCATTCCTGAACTTATACTGCAGTATTGTTATTTGTTTTTTGATCGTTAGACAATGATCTCCTTACTTGAAGGCAAAGCCTATCTCATTTATCTTAATAGGCCCACTATTTAGCACAGTGTTTAAGATGCAAGAGGCTCTAATAATTGTTGAATCAGTGAAAAAGTGAACAAATCAGGTGATATTATCTATTTGATGCTAAAACATAAGCTGACCTGATAGAAGAAATAAGCATCAATCTATAAGACAATGGTCAAACATGGTCTAATTTAATTTGAGAAAGTAAAAAATACTTAAAAGAGACTGAACGATCAACTCCTATGTGAAGCAGTTTTCTTTCTCCTACCATGATGTCACTTAGATTTGGTTTCATTTACAGTCAGGAGTGCAATCAATAGAAATAACCCCTAAAAACCAGCTTTAGCTGTACCAACCTAAATTCCTTAATGGTGGAACTCTGTATCTGAGGAGAGACTGCTTTGGGGCTCCTTCTAGGGTAGAAAGTTCCATTTAACCGTATGGAAATTTCTAGAAAATTAAGTTTTGCCACTTGGATAACAGAAGCCAAGCAGCCAAAAGAGAAAGGGAGGGAGTCCATATGCCAGCATGGTGAGGGCAGGGCTCTGTGGGCCCTTCACAGTTCTGTCTCCCATCCTTCTCACACCCTGTGACCTGACAGAGCTTTATGCAGCGGTTAATGTGTGAGCTGCAGAGCCAGGCCATCTACAAGCAGAATCCAGCTCCATGATCTTAAACACTGACCACATCCTTCAGCCGGTTTCCTCATCTGTCAAATAGGATGATAATTCTGTACCTCCTGCAGGGCTGTCTGAAGAATTTAAATGAAGAGTTCTGTTTCCTTTATGTGAAAGCTGAACTGCTAAGAAGTTAAGGAACTTAGAACTAATCATTAAAGAAGCCAAGCTTTGCGCACAGGTCCCTTTGACCCCACAGTCCATGATCTTGACTCTGCACTACAATGTTGCCTGGCTCTGAGAAAACTTATAACTTCTCTATAATCCTCCGATCCTCTCTCAGGTTGGATCTTTTGTGGCTATCCTCTTCCTTTGTCACTTCCTCTTTCTGCCTCTCTCTCGCTCTTCTCTTTTTATTTTTTCTAAACATCTATTCTACTCTTCTCCAAAGCCTTTTCTCCTCTTCTCATGAATGGTAGTATTTATCCTTGTAGCGAGGACCAAGAGGCTTCCATGACACATCCTGAAAATGCTCTCAATTTTCCAGTACCTTGAAGAGTGAGCCAGAAATCAAGCCTGAGACATCTACCTATGAGCCCAGGTGCAAAAAGGAAAAATGCACAGGCAACCAAAGAAAGGTGGACTGACATTTGCTACCTACCTCCCAAATCCTGGGTAATGTTTGGATACTTCATATACACATTGCACAAAAATCCACACACAATGCAGTGGTGCATATGATCACACCTGCTTAGATCTGAGGACAAGGAAGCTACAAAGGTTAGATTATTTTCAAAAGACCTAGACCTGATAAAAGGCAAAGGTAAAAACCAAGCCCAGCTCTGTCTCCAGAGATTCTGTTTGTCCTATTACAATTCATCACAGTGAGCAAAGATCTGAACCTTCCACAAACTACATAATCCAGACATTGACTAAATCATCAGGATTGGGTGTGCTCTGCATCAACACCCATTGTCTTCTTCCATAGCTGTAAGTAGCTTCAGTTAATTACATATTGGTAACAAATTTAAAGGCAATGTTCATTGTCTCCTAAAAGATCCACAAACTAACAGATTATTACAGAGCTAAGAATCAAATTCTGGCATCATACTGTCTTCACAGTAAATTGCAAGTGAAACTGAAGTTTTAATGGTGCCCACCTGCAGGGTACGCCTCCATGGGAGAAAAATCATTAGCTAAATCTGCATGAGTTTCAAAAACAAGGGTAAAATTTCATGACCAGGAATGTCAAATCACTGCTACTTAAGGCAATGTAAAGGCTAAGAGTAAAGAGAATCTTTCACATTTGACTGTCACAAAAATCACTTGAAGTTCCAACATCAGTGTTATCTAACAAAGAACAGATAAAAGTATTATCGTCAAATGAGGAAAAGAAAGCCAAAGGCTAATGTGATCAAATGAATTCAACACAAATGGGTACAGGCAGCTGAGAATACAAATATGAGAAATGGAAGTCAGTTTTCCTGAGATGAAGCTACCTCTATGTAAGAAGAAAAACTGGAGTTAAAGAGAAGGAAGCTGCCAATATGAAAAAAAGAGGAGCCCCCATATTAATCAGGAGATTGACCTAAATGATCTCAATGACCTTCAAGGCTCTTTCTACCATACTGAGATTTGAGGAGTCTATGAAGTATATGCAATAAGCAAATTAGAGCCAAGCCATGTGTTGCTTCTGAGATCATCATTCACACCTGAAGCCAAGGCAACTTCAGAGGACTGGGGCACAAGCAACTGAATCTCAGGGCAGAAAGCAAGGGCTCTACAGAGATTTTAGCAGGCAGCAAGGAAAAATGGGGAGCTATGTAACAACAATGAGAATGAAGATGTGAACAAAGAGTGAACATGCAAAAGGCATATCTTGAGAGCTTTCAGGTGGTGGACTAAAAAACACACGAGTTGTGGGGGTGTGTTCTTGTCTCCTTCCCCCCTCCCTTCTTTTCTTCTTTTTAAATCTCATTTTGATCCAAGGCATGCTCAGAGCAGGGCAAGATAGCCATTTATCTTCCTTGCTTCTTTGATGTCTACTTTTTGAGTTGTGATTCATTTATGTAAAATCTTGTTGCAAATAACTCCATCAGACAGGTCTCACAAACAGCTACACAAGTGAATAAGTTTTTAGAGGTGGGATTCTGCTTTCAGACACTGTCACCTGCTACACCTCCTTGTGAAATTCTATACAGACTCCTCCATCCCTCTCCTCCTTTGACTGATGACATTTAGTGTCGGTTCACTGTCTCTCCTCACCTCTGCCCTGTCATTATCTTAGTGGCTCATCCCTATGACTGATACTATTGGTTCCTGCACTTGCCTGTTTCCAGTCCTCTGTTCCTCTCCACAGATGACTGTCTCTTGAATTCACTGGGTGGGAGGAAGCACTCACAAAGGAATTCCCTCGTCTTTCCATCATGGAAACTTTCTGGCTCCCCCATCAGTTGCCCACAGCACTCCTACTGATGTTAGGATGGATGAGGCATCCTGACTTGCATAATGGGCCAAGCCCTTATTGAGAGTTCTGGATCTCATCCCTCTTGTTTCATCAAGGACTTCTCTTTGACCATTATTGCTGCCTTTCCTTAGCATTCATTAATGCCTCCCTCTTGGCTGGACTCTTGCCATTCCCTTGCAAATATATTGCATTATCCAAGATCCTTAAAACAAAAACCAAGAATTCCTTAATACCACCTACTGCCAGCTACTGCCTCACATCTCTGGGCCCTTTCAGAAAACTTTTTGAAAACAACTGTGAATTGTCACTGTCTTCATTCCCTCACCTCACATTCACTCTCACCTCCCACCAGCTGAGATTCCCCAGCACGCTGTTGGCACAGTTCCTGGCTGGCTGTGTTGCCAAATCTCATGGTCACTTCTGTGTTTTCATCTCATTGGACTTCTCAGCGGCATTTGATGTAGCTGAGTGCTTCATCTTTTTCTTTTCCTTTAAGAAATGTAACCTTTTAACACTTAGATCACAAGTCAAGGGAATTGTTTGTCTTTCCTCTTAGTGGTCTCCTCCTCTTCTTCCTCCTCTTCCTCCTCAGCTTCCTCCTCCTCCTCCTTCTTGTTGACAGATTACACAGGGTTTTATTTGGAGACACGACTGAACATAAGAAATGCTGAGGGAGCTGCATGCCCTAGTCCTCTTGTGCTCACTCATCCATACTACACATAATGCAGGCATTGTTTTACAGTAATGATAGATAAAACTGAGGTGCAGATTACATACAGTACATAATTTTAACAAAACTCATAAAACAAAACCGAACATTGTGTGATGGTATTTAAGTTCAGTGGTGGATCTGTAAGTGCTAATTTTGTTGTCTTCGCAATGAGAAAGTAGCTTAAACTAGCACTGTCACAATGACAATAGAGAAGGAGCAAACAGATATTGAATGTTTGGGAAAAAGTTAATTGTTGATACAGGAGGATGGGGGAGAAGAATTGAAGGATAATCTCTAGATTTTTGATTTAAGTATCTAGGAAGATGATGGTGTGTATCATTCACTGAGATGGGAAAGTCTGAAGTAGAAGCACCTGGGGAACATTTTTGCTCTGGAGAAAAAGTGAAAGTTTTTATTTAGGCTATTTGTGGTTTGAAATATCTGTAACATCTAAGTGAAGATATTAGCTAGGTGGCTGGAACATAAATCTGAAGTTCTGGAGAGACTCCAAGACTGAAACTATTCATATGTATTCCTTCTCTTCCTCTCTCTCTCCCTCCCCCATCTCTCATTTTAGCACCTTGGAATTGGAGGGGGAAAGGACTCAGTGTAAAGCCCTGTGGACAGAGATTGAGAAAAGAAAAAGGCCAAGAAAAGAGGCCAAGAAGAATTGGCTGGTGAGGTGGAACAAATACTGGGAACAGGAGACTTCAGAGGATTCAAGAGAATCAAATATTTCAAAGAAGAAATAGTTTCTAGCTGGATACAGTGGCTCACTTCTGTAACCCCAGCAACCAAGGAGGCAGAGGCAGGAGGATAATGAGTTCGAAGTCAGAGGCAACCTGCATAACTTAGCCAGACCTTGACTCAAAAATAAAAAAATAACAAATGGGCTAGGGTTGCAGCCCAGCAGTAGAGCACTTGTAAAATATGTACTAGGCCCTGGGTTCAACCCCCAAGTACTGAAAAAAAGAAAAGAAAAAGGAAAAAAGAAATAGTTCCCTTTCCCTATTTCAATGGTCTTGAACACTATATGTTCCAGTTGGAGTGCCTCAGTTAATTCAGCCTGCTATAACTAAAATAGCCTGCAGCCATAGAACTGTGGCGTACAATCCCGTTAGATCTCAGAAGCTAAGCAGAATTGGGCCTGGTTAGTACTTGGATGGGAGACTGCCTTGGAACACCAGGAACTGTAGGCTTGGGAGAAGGACCCTGCAACCTACTCTCAAAAAAACAATCAGCCACTGAAAACCCTATGAATAGTAGAGAAGCACTGACAATAGTGTTTCTCCTGTTGTACATAGGGTGGCTATGAGGTAGACACCGACTTGATGGTACCTAATAAGAACATAATTAAAATACTATTATCCAGGCATAGGAGTGCACAGCTATAATTCTAGCTAGTTGGAAGGCTGAGGCAGGAGGATTGTGAGTTGCAGGCCAAAGGCAGCCTGTGTGATTTAGCCAGACTCTGTCTTGCTAAATAAATAAATAAATAAATAAATAAATAAATAAATAAATAAAATGGGATTAGGGCTGCAGCTCAGTGGCAGAGCACTTGCCAAGCATGCGTGAGGCCCTGGGCTCAACCCCCAATACTGCAAAAAAAGAAAAAAGGAGAGAGAGAGAGAGAGGAAGGGAGGGAGGGGGGGGGAGAGAGAGAGAGAGAGAGAGAGAGAGAGAGGGAAAGGGAGGGAGAGAAAGGGAAAGAAAGAAAGAGAGAGAAAGAAAAGAAAGAAAGAAAAAGAAGGAAAGAAAGAAAAAGAAAAGAAGGAAAGCAAACAAGCAAGCATAGACTGGATGGCTTTCACAATAGACATCTATTACTCATAGCTCTGAAGGCTGGGAAGTCCATGATCAAGGTACTCTGGTTTCTGGTAAGGGACTTCTTCCTGCTTTGTATGGTTGCCTTCTTCCTATATCCTCATATTGCAGACAGAGAACTCTGGTCTCCTCTTCTTATACGGACACTAATCCTAATTATGAGGGCTGGGATTTAGCTCAGTTGGTAAAGCGCTGCGCTGCAGTCTCTGAGCTCCAGAGTTCAATTCCCAGCACCACAAAAATGGGAGAAGGACCTGGCAATTCACTCCCAAGGCAATCCCGAAACAGTCAGGCATTGAAAACCCTATGAGGGTCACTATGAGTCGGATACTGACTCGACGGCACCTAACAACAACAACAACAATCCTAATTATGAGGCCTCCATCCCTATGGCCCAATTATTTCTCAAAGGCTCCACCTCCTAATACCATCATTTTGGGGACTGGGGCTTCAGTACATGAATTTTGTGGGGACCCATTCAGTCTACAGCAGGGAGGACAGCCACTTGATTCCCTTTGGACTTAGTGTTTCACCTTGGTGTCACCTCCCCCAGGAATCTTTCTCTAGTCTTCCAAGATAAACTGTAACAGCCTGAGTCAACTGTTCTGACTGGTTATCATTATGTCCCAGCATGTAGCATAGTTCCTGACTTTCACATATTACTCATAGGCTATGCAGAGATGCATATATGTTTTTAATGGTTTCTGTTGGAGGAAAAACACCTTTTCCTATTGGGATGCTCACCATCTTGTCAAATAATTGAACACAGACATTTCCCATTCTGGGATAGGTGGTAAGTTTGAGGCTATTCAAAGGAGAAGAAAAGGGGCAGGGACTGTTACTGGATTTCAAACACAACATTTCTCCTCTATGGAGAAGGTTTGCAAAGAGTTCCTTTAGAAAGGTCAAGAACCATTCATTCTTATTTCCTCTGGCTTTAGTCAAAGAGATAAAAGTATGATGCTTTTGAGCTTAGTTAATTCAGGGGTCAACAACAGTGGCCCATCAGCCAAGCAAGCCTACTGCCCATTTTGTAGGGTCAGTGAATTAATATTGGTTTGTACATTTTTAAATGATTGAAAAAAATCAAAAGAATAATTTTTAGTGATATGTGAAAATTATGTAAAATCCACAAGTCAGTACTTGTAAATAAAGTTTTGTTGGAACCCATCCATGTCTCTTTTTTGATGTACTGTTAATGTCTGCTTGAACACAACACAGTTTTTAATAGTTATGGTAGAGATCCTGTCATCTACAAAGCTAAAAGTATTTACTATCTGAATCTGTAGAGAAAATGTTTGCCGGTTCCCAAGCTTGATTGTTATGGAATGTTTATTATCCAAGACAATAAGATAACCTCTAGTATTTAATTGTTCGTATCTACCCTATGTTGGGGTTGGGATTTAGCTCAGTTGGGAGAGTGCCACTCTGCAGTTTCTGAGGTCCAGAGTTCAATTCCCAGCACTGCAAAAATGGGAGAAGGACCTGGCAATCCACTCCCAAGGCAATCCCGAAACAGTCAGCCATTGAAAACCCTATGAGGGTTGCTATGAGTCAGACATGACTCCACGACACCAAACAACAACAACCCTATGTTGGTAATATTTAAAAATGACAACTGAATGAGTGAATTTCCCGACTTCTTAATGTGAAAAAATGGGGTTGGAGCTGCAGTTCAGTGGCAGAGCACTTGCCTAGCATGTATGAGGCCCTGGGCTCAAATCCTAATACTTCAAAGAAAGAAAAGAAAAAGAAAGAGAGAG
>VMDO01040377.1:0-11977 GCA_007922755.1 Pedetes capensis | reverse complement strand
TAATAAGGAAATATCCATTTATTCTTATATTTTTAAGTCAAGATTTGTTTCTGAATTTTGCCAGAAATCTTTATGGCATCTTCTGGAGTGATTTATGCTTTTTGTCTTTTGACATATTAGTTTGCTATATTAATAGGTTTTCTATTATTGCATTCTATAACATATCCTGTTTAGTTACACATTATTCTTTTAATATCCCGTTGAGTTGTATTTCTAAGTATTTTAGTTAAGATTTTTCGTTAACATTAGTAACGGGCGTGCCTGGCTGGCTGTTTTTGTCCTGTCAAGTTCTGGTATTTTACAAGCACAGAAAGCTTCGCAGAAAGAACTTCCCTGTTTTCCCTCATTATTCCATAAACAGTTAAGTAGATGTCTACTCCATAGAAGACTGAAGGGATTCGCCTCTGAAGCCATCTGAATTTGGTGCCTTCGGGAGAGTAACACTGTGATAGCTTCCAGTTTTCCCTTTGTGAGTCTTTCGGATTTTGGTCATTGCAGGGACAATTTTGGTAACATATCTTCCTAGAAAATTATCTACTAGGTCACATTTTCGAACATGTTTGCAGTGAATCTAAGCAAATAACTTTTCATTTTTTTTCATCATTTCCTATTTTTTCTAATTTTATGTATTTACGCCTTCTGTTTTTTGAGAACTCCCTTTTGTATGTGTCTATCAATTCTATGATTTTCAATTTTCTAATCAAATGAGTTGTCCTTTTATCTTTACCCTGCAGTCCTCTCATCGGGCAGTCTGTCCTTTTGTGTGTGTGTGTGTGTGTGTGTGTGTGTGTGGTACCGTGGGTTGAACCCAGGGCCTCAGGCTTGCATGCTCTGCAAGTGCTGAACCACTGAGCTGCACCCTCAGCCTATTGTTTTACTTTTTTGAGACAGGGTCTTGCTAAGTTGCGCAGACTGCCTCTGGTCTCGAACTTGCGATCCTCCGGGCAGTCTGTCCTTTTCTCCAGCTCCTGCCTGAGCCTCGGGTGTTGGCGATGCTGACCATGCAGTTGGTTACCTGGTGTGCCAGGAGCGCGGCTCTGGCTCCTCTTGGCTGTAGACAGCGGCTTCCCACGCATGCTGAGACTTCCACTTTGCCTCAGGAGTTGAGGAGGAGACCGTCTTCATTTCCAAGTTGTTGGAAACAGCTCTCCTCCTCGTTCTGAGTTTGGTTTTTATTGTGCTATGAGAAGAGAATGTGGTCTGTATTGTGTCAGGTCTTTGGAGTTTATTACAGAGTTTTCCTTCCTGGCTTAATACATGATTTTGTAAATGTCCCAGGGGCTTCTAAGAAGAGTCACTCTGCATCGGGACATAGTTTCTAGCGTGTCTGTACACCATGGTGGAAGCCTGTCCCTTCCTTTCTTTTTTCCTATTTTTTTTTTTATTGTTTTTGTGGTTCTGGGGGTTGAACCCAGGGCCTTGTGCTCGAATGCTCTGCAAGTGCTGGACCACTGAGCTGCATCCCCAGCCCATTTTTTTACTTTTTGAGACTGGGTCTCACTAAGTTACGCAGACTACCTGTGGTCTCAAACTTGCGATCCTCCTGCCTCCGCCTCCCGAGTTGCTGGGATGACAGGCGTGCGCCACCGCGCCCGACTGTCCCTTTCTAAGTGTGGATCCATTCATTCACCTCCCCTGGGTTTGTACCTTCCTGTTTGTCCCCTGTTTTTTGATGTGTGAGCGGTCATTGCTCCTCTCCTCATTGGTCTATGCCTCTGCCACAAATCAGGCTTGTTAGATTTAAATTTGCAGTCCAGTTTTCTTTTTGGTTGTAACCTCCATCTTTTTTACTTAAGCCTTCCTGAGTCATTTTGTTCTAGACGTGGCTCTTGTTTACAATACGTGGTGCCTTTGTAAAAAAAAACACAGAAATGAGTTTTTTAAAGTCCCACAAAACTGGGTGGACCTCAGTGTCCCCATCTCTAAAATGGGCAGTTAAAAAGCCTATTGGAGAACACAAGGTCTGTGCCTGTCAGTTTAATGCACTATCTCAGTTCACACCATGTTGCTGCTCTGACAGCTGGGGAAAGTGGGACTCAGAAGGGGACAAATGACAAAGCAAACAGTCAAGCCGCGGGTCGCCCCAGCCCAGGGCCTCGGAAGTCCAAAGTCCTTGTTCTTTCTGCGTAGCCCACACTGCAGCCATAGCCCCATGGCTCTGCTGGTCCCCAGGTCACTCCACAGGCAGTGCTTTCTGTCTTGTAAGTAGGGTGGCCTGGGAACCATGCTCGCTTCTGTGCTTCTTGGGAACCAGACCACCGGGACTCGAGGGTCAGGCAGTCCTCTGGCCAGCGCCCCTCCGCCTGGCCTCCCAGAGCGGCCGCCCCCGCCCTCCCGCCCTCGCAGGCTCTCCTCCCTGCTCACGGCCACCCTCTGGACACGGCACGACTCCCAGAGACAGCAGATGGAGCCAGAGACCTGGAGAAAATGACACCCAGTCTAGAGGCCAGGTTTCCCAGGGCCGAGCCCGGAACAAGGGTCCCCATCTACGGGTGAGGTGGGGACTGGATGGAGCCACTGCTTCACCTGGGTCTCCCCCCTGTGGCGGTCACATCTTAGGGTATCTGTGAGGAGGGAAGACTCGGGGACTCGGCTGGAACAGAGCTCCTGGAAGGCAGAGTCTGGCTCCTGCAGGCGCAGATCGGGGCCTGGTGGCCTCCCCCAGGTGCAGGGTGCAGCCCATCTTGCCACTGTCACACACGCCAAGGGCAGTTGGAAAAGGGCTCAGGCTGCTCGCGGAGCATCTGCACTCTGCCCTCAGGAGTGGCCTCAGCCAGTGCTCAGATGGAGGGGTCAGTGCAGCCTTGGGCCTCGGCTGTGGGCACAGCAGACACTGTGGACCGACCCCCTGTCCAGGGACGAGGAAGGTGGTTCTATCCCGCCCCCCACCAGCACACACCTGGCTGTGTGGCAGGGAGGACCTCCCACCCACTGGCCCTTTGTCAGACCGGCAGTCCTGGGCAGCCCCCACCCGTGAGGCCCAGTGTGTGGCCCCCAGCACCCTGAGCTCCCCGGCAGTTGGGGCCCGGGGAGCTGTTGGCTGAGGCAGTGGGCCAAGTGGCTTGAAGCTACAGCAATTTGCAGACGTGCTTTGTGCCTGCAGGTTATGTTGCTGTTGTTAGGTGCCATCGAGTCGAATCTGACTCATAGCGACCCTCATAGGGTTTTCAATGGCTATTTCGGGATTGCCTCGGGAGTGGGTTGCTATGTCCTTCTCCCATTTTTGCGGTGCTGGGAATCAGACTCGGGACCTCAGAGACTGCAGAGCGGCGCTCTACCAACTGAGCTAAATGCCTGCAGGTTAGTGCTGTGGAAAGGCGGTGCCGTGGGCTCTGGTCCCTGCGCTCAGCCCTGCGGTGGCCCAGGAGAAGAGGGCCAGGTACCAAGCCTGCATGGAGCCCCTGGAAGAGCCAGGCTGGCTGACCTCAGCCCTTCTGGGGCCGCCGTTTATGCCCACTCAGCCTGGGTGCCCAGCTGGCCCAGGCAGAGGGGCAGCTCCTCTTGAGGGCCTGCTCTGCGCTGTGCCCAGCAGCCTCTCTGCATGCTGGCCTTGAGCCCTCCCTGGCACCCTCCAGAGGTGGGATCCTTATTCCCTCCTTGCTGCTGAAAGCCTTGAAGCCAGGTGCCTTTTTAGTCGCCCAGCTGGTGGGTGGCCGAGGCGGAGGGAGCAGCCTCCCCAAGCCTGCGCTTTGCCCTCCCCACCCCGTGTTTCTAGCTGGAGAACACCACCGTTGAGCAGAATCCCATGCAGACCCCCCCTTGTGCGACCTGCACAGGAGCCAGTCAGCCATGCAGTGGTGCCCTGGGCCGTGCCGTCCCTGTCCTCTGCAGTCCCGTGGCCGCCACACGGCCTGGCGCAAGCTCCTAGGAGTCCTGTGTGGAAATGGTGCCCTGAGCGCTGTGACCCTCGAGGCCTGGCCTTGAGGTCTGCGGGCCACAGAACCGGAGGCTGGGTCTCCTCTCAGGGAAGTGGAGCTGCTGTCTGTGGGCTGCCGAGGGGCGGTCGGTTCCCTTGCTCTTTTGAGCTGGAGTTTGAGGTGCTTTGGTCAGCAGTGGTTGCAGACCCGCTGTCTGCCCGGTGGCCGCTGGGTGCTCTGCTTTGCCTGTGAGCCAGAGGGTGAGAGTGTGCATCTCTCACCCACTCGGAATGCCTGCCCGAGCTGCCCCCGGGAGGGAACCAGGACTGGCCTTGGCAGGGGCGAGGCAGCTGCCACCACTGTCGGGGTTGTCCTGGCCCACGGTGGCCATGGAGACGAAGAGACAGAGCCGCCAGGGAGCCGGCCCTGACCGCCCGGTAGGGACTGAGCCGCCGTGAGGAGGGGGGTGGGGAGGTGGGGAGAGTTGAGGGGAGAGTGACAGGGGGAGCTGCAGCCCAAGCAGGGACCTCCCCAGAGTGGGGAGACAGCAGGAGGCTGGGAAAGGAGGCAGGGCCCGCTGCGCCTCCCACTCGCAGGTCCATGCAGATAACCCCATGCCCATGGGCTAGACCAGCGGCTCCCAGTTTTCAGACAGGGAGAGTGAGGTTCAAAGGAGAAACTTGCCCAGGGTCATATGCCCAGGGGACGGCAGAACTGTGGACTCTTAAAGCTGCCCAGAGTCACCGTGATTTTAGGTGTGACGATCGGATTCGGGGCCCATGGCAGAGGTTGGGGGAAACAAAAAGCAAAGCCTGGGGCTGCCTGAGGAGTGAGGGCTAAGTCAGGGCCACCAGAGTTCTGTTCCCAGCCAGAGAAGCACCTTGGCCCCAGGTGTGGCGCTTCTGGGAACCCCCGTCCCCTGGGTGGGAGCAGAGACTCTTCCTGGGCAGAGCTGGGCACTGCCTCGGCCTCGCGCCCCCTGACTCCCCAACCCGGCCCAGCCTGGCCTTGCATCCGGGTACCGGTTCAGGTGCCACTGGGCCATTTCAGACAGACACATGTGAAGGAGGAGGTGGAAAAGCAACACGGGGCGCAGCATTCCCGGCCGCGCTCCCCACGCTGGAGCTGAGGCAGACGCGGTATCTTCCTTTCTCAGGAGGAAGCAGGCGCACCCATTCACATCCAGGTGCCCTTGGGCCGCAGTGTTTTGAGATGGGTGAGGCACAGCGGAGAATGTGCCCGAGGCAGTGATGAGTGGAAGCGGAGGCTCATGAGGAGCCCTGTGCCAGGTTAGGAAATCGGAGCTCAGCGTAGCAGTGAATTTTTTTTTTTGTTTTGTTTTTTTGCAGTACTAGGGGTTGAACCCAGGGCCTCGCACCTGCATGCTCTGCAAGTGCTGGACCACTGAGCTGCACCCCCAGCCCTTTTTTTTTTTTTAACTTTTTGAGACAGGGTCTAGCTAAGTTACGCAGTGTCTGGTCTCGAACCTGCAATCCTCTTGCCTCTGCCTCCCAAGCCACTGGGGTTATAGGCATGCGCCACCGCGCCCGGCTGTAGCAGTGAATGTAATCAGACTGGGAGCAGGGCACAGCCATCCTGGGTTTTCCTTTCCGCTGTAACGGGCTGTGCAGAGCCGCCTCTTGTCTTCCAGCTCTGAAGCCCCCGGTGCTTGGCCAGGCCAGGGCCCCCTGGACCTGCAGGCTGCTGCCTCCGTGGCCTTGGCCCACGCCTGGCCACCCACCCTTGTTTCACGACTCCAGAGCCCCTGCCCTGGTGGCGGTCAGAGCCGATGGATGCCCTCACAGCACCTCCTGCTCCCAGCCCAGCAGAGGGTGGCCCGGGCGGCAGGCGCTGCCTCTCTGGAGGCGCGTGACAGGGCTCCAGCCGGGCTGCTGCAGCCCCTCACCAGGCGCACAGGAGGGAGAGCAGCCGACTCTTCGGGGCAGCGCCTTGGCCACTGGACTCCGGGCAGCGTTCTGCTCCTTTCCTTCCTGGCTCTTTTCATTTAAGAACAGAATTCCTTTTGACCCACTGAGCTGCCAACTCACAGTGTGGGGACCTGCAGCCGAGCCCCATCACCCACAGGCAGGGGTGGCAGGCCCCGTGCGTGCAGCCTGCCCTCCACACGCCAGGCTGTGTGGGACAAAGCTGCTGTTTGGAAGGAGTGTTGATAAGGCAGCACCTATACAGCAGTGTGAACTATTTGGAAAAGTGAGTTGACGAAGATGATTTATAATGCAGGAGAGACCCCTATAAGAAAATTGTAAAAATAAAGTCTGGATCCAGAATAAAGGCTTCATGAGAGGGTGGTAGTGTTCTAGAAAAGACCCACAACATTCTCTTTAGTTACATGGTCCCTTCACTCGTGGAAAATGTAAGTTTATTTATTTAGTTAGTTTTTTCAGGCAGTCTTGGTATGTAGCCTAGCCTGGCTTTGAACTTGTGGTCCTTCTGCCTCAGCTTCCTGAGTGCCAGAATTGTAGCCCTGGCCACCATGCCTGGCCTATTTTTACAGACATCTGATCATTCTGTGATTTCAGAAGTACACCTGAGGGACAGGTAGCAAGCGCCCCTCCCACGCGCTGGCTGCCTCTTGGTCACCCCAGGCCCCACACTGGGCTGCAGTCTGGCTGCAGGTTGGAGCAGGTGCTGATGATCAGAGAAGACGTGGCCGTGCTGGAGGGTGGGGAGCCAGGCTCCTACGGGGAGGGGAGGGCTTCAGCCCAGCCCTGCTCCAAACTCCAGCGAGAGCGTCAAGCACTCTGTGTCCCACAGGGCTCCAGGGCCTCTCGGACCCAGCCTGAAGTCGCAGCACTTGGCTGGTAGCCCATCCTCCCTGCAGCCCCCCACGGGCCGGCCCAGGCCACAGCTGGCGTGGTTCTCTGTCCAGCAGCCACGTGGTTCCCCCATGCTCGGCAGCACCCTTCCTTCTGTGGTGCTCAGTTGGGGCTTTGCCCTCTGCCCTCACCCCCACCTCCGTGTCCTCACGTGGCCCAGAGGCCAAGCTGGTAATCCGTGTGCTTAGGGCAGCCGCTCGAGGGTGTCACTGCCCACCGTGGTTCTGCGTGGTCTGCCCCGCCCAGCCCTGACCGCTCAGAGCACTCTCAGAAATCCTTCAGGCTTCAGTTCTCACGGCCTGCTCCTCGCCACAGCCCGGTGGCCTCTCCCTGCCGACTCTTTGGTGATTCTCCACCTGGGAGCCCAGCACCTCGCACAGGGCCTGGCCTCGACCTCAGTCTCACTGGCATTGCTGGGCCCTCACAGGGCTCATCCCACGTCCATCTCTGATGGGTTGGCCGCTGCTGTCGGGGGCCCTGTGGTGGGAAGGTTCTGAGATAGAGCTTGAGGAAGGGAAGGACCCACTGCCCGGCAGGTGAGGGCTGAGCATGGCAGGTGTGTTTTCTCAGTGGGTGCTGTTGTGGCCTGTCTCTCAGAGGAAGGACCAGCACGCCCCTGTCACACGTCGGCAGCCAGCAGCACCTCCCAGCTGCCACGCACACTTGGTGCGGCAGAGGGTCCTGTTGCCTTGATGTCCTCAGACTGTGCTGGGATGTTGTTGCTAGGTGCCATGAAGTCCGTATCCAACTCATAGCAACCCTGTGTACAACAGGCGAAACACTATTGTCAGTGCCTCTCTGCTGTTCATGGGGTTTTCAATGGCAGATTGATTTTTGGGAGGGGTTGCCAGGTCCATCTCCCAAGCCTACAGCACCAGGTATTCCCAGGCGGTCTCCCATCCAGGTACTAACCAGGGCTGACCCTACTTAGCTTCTGAGATCTGACGGGATCTGATGCCACAGGGCTACCGCTGCAGGCGTACTGGGATAGGGGGCTTTGTCTTTGTCTGGTGTGAGCACCCACCGGCACTCAGGGGAGAGTCTGCCTTCACTCTCCATGGAAGGACAGAGGCGGCCTTGGTTGACGAGGAGTGGAATGTTCCAGCTAACGAGGAGCAGTTGAGAGATGGCTGGGCCTCCGTCCTTGTGTGCTGGACTCCTGTGGAGGTGCTGATGCCAAGGAGGGCTGTGACAGGCGTTGTTCCCTTCCGCCCAACAGCAGGTGCGGCACAGGCTGGCGGGGCGGGGGGAGGGGGCACTTGGATTTTTCTCTTCTCTTCCCTGCTCTTCTCTGCTACCACGTAGCTGGGTCTGTTTGTGAAAGGACACCCTGAAGGCCGTTTCCCTGGGCTAAGATGCCAGGTGTCGACAATTCTAAACCTCTCAGCCAAGAAATAATTCCGCAGGAAGATGCCTCGGTTTCGCGGCTGAGCGTTAACTTTGCACGGCCCTTGGTTGGAGCCTAAGGTCCCCACTGCTTGGTTGTGTGAGTTGGGGTGGGTCAAATAGCCCCAGCGGGGCTCAGGCGTGGGTCTGTAGCTCATCTCTGCCTCGCAGAATCGTTACGAGGACGTGTGCCCGTGGAGCGTGGGTAGAAACTGTCCCTGCCCTGCCCTCTCTGGAAAGGCTGTGTCCGATGGCCGTGGCAGCTGGATGGCGTGCCTCCTCTGCCAGGGAGGTGCGTCCTGTCACCACCACTGCCTGAGTGACCCTTCGTGAGAGCCAAGGACAGCATGGCGCAGATGGAGGGAGGACTCATTCTCCCGGGGCAGCCCTGCTTCGGGGCAGTGGTGCAGAACTTGGCTCTGTGCTCTGCGCCTCACCTTTCTATGCCATCCTGCAGCCAGAGGTGCATCTCTGCTGTTCATAGGGTTTTCAATGGCGGATGGAGTTTTGGGAGGGGGTTGCCAGGTCCGTCTCCCAAGCCTACAGCCCCTGGTGTTCCCAGGCGGTCTCCCATCCAAGTACTAAAACCAGGCCCAACCCTGCTTAGCTTCCGAGATCTGACGGGTCCAGATGCCACAGGGCTACAGCTGCAGGCGTGCTGGGATAGGGGGCCCTTTGTCCGGTGTGAGCACCCACCAGCCGTCAGAGTACTGGCGCTGGGAGGAGAGTCTGCCTTCGCTCTCCATGGAAGGACAGAGGCGGCCTTGGTTGATGGGGAGTGGAATGTTCCAGCTAACGAGAGTTGATTGGTAGTGACCAGGCTGTCATCCCAGCGTGCACAGGGCCACCCGGGACTCAGGCATGTGCAGGCCTGCTCCGGAGACCTGACGCTGCCACTGTCTGGTAACGGGGCTTCGGCCAGTTGGTGCCTCAGAGTCTCTGTTTAGAGCTGAGTGTGTCAAACCTGGGCCCCACCGTGAGCACGACGGCGCGGCATGACTGGGCTCCCGTGGGGGCGTGTGAGAACACCCCTGCATGGATGTCTGTGAGTGATACCCGTCTGTCCGTTTTGGAAAGGTAGACAGCCCCCACGTAAAGCAGGCTCAGGTTATGGCGTGGTCAGAGTCTCCCTGACGCCCCTCCCCTGGGTCCCATCCCATGGGCAGCGCCACTGCTGCTGCTCAGTGACGCCTCCCAGAGGCCGTCCGCACCCACCAGCTCCTGCGTCTCTTCCCCGCTTCCCCACGCGGGCCCTGCCCAGCATTGCAGCTGCACCTGCACGCAAGCCGAGCCGTCCCGTTCCTCCGGCCTCTGCGTGGGAACGGGCGGGAGGGCGTGTCGTGCGCCTGCGTGCCTTTTCTCAGCCCGTGCTCTAACCCTGCTGGTGGCACACAGTGGGTGTTCCATGCATGTTAACCAGGCGTGCCCCGTCTGTTCTGAGGTTCCTATGGCCCCGAGTCCCTGTGGGCCATTTTGCAGAAGAGGCCCAGCAGACAGGCTCCCCTCTCCCCGCAAGTGCAGGTCCTCAGGCTCCCCGTGCACGCCGTGGCCCTGGCCCTCTCTCCCCCAAGTGCAAGCACTCGGGCACACCGTGGCCCTGGGGGCACTTTGTCATGAGGCTGCCTGGGCGTCGCGGGATATTTGAAGCACCTGTGGCTATAGCCAGATGTCAGCATCCCCCTCCCTCTTCATCCCCCACATTGTGACAACTCAGAACGCGTCCAGGTCCAGACACGGGCAAATGTGCGCGCTACGGATCACCCAGTTGAGCATTGCTGCTCCTGAGGGGGTGGGCAGTGCTGGGTGGGCTGGGTGGGGCTCAGCGCTAGAGCACCTGCATCCCGCTGCCTGCTCCCAGGGGCTGCTCCCCTGCATCTTTTGGAGACTCAAGTCTCTGCCTTGCGCACAGCACACACTCGCACACAGGATCCCACGCGGGTGTTGCAGAGCAGTGTGACGTGGTGTCAGTGGATGGGCCGGGAAGCCAGACTTCCTGATAACCCCACCTCGCCACAGTGCGACGTGGGGTAAGATGCCTCTTGGGAACTCAGTTTTCTCAGCTGGGAAATGAGGTCATGGTAATACGTGCCTCCCCTGTGTCAGGGATTGATGAGTTAACGTGGGTGAAGTACTTGAGGGGGACCAGGAGCCTGCTCCAGAGCATCAGCTGCCGCTTCTGTGATAGCTGAGCCTTGGGCGTGCCAGGACCTTCTGATTGGTGGCTGCGGTTGAGTCTGACCAAAGTCGTGGGTAGTAAGCGTCTCCCTCCCTCTCACCTTTAGGAAGGAGGCCCTTGCTGAGGGCCACACAGCCCTCGGCCTTCACACGTCCTGCAAGCACAACTGGGCTCCTGGGGAGGAGAGAGTCTGTAGGTGGTGCTGCTGGTTGGTGCCTGCTAATCATTGTCAGGGTGCCCAGGTCCCCGCACGGCGTCCGTGGTGTGGAGAGGGCCCGAGTCTTGACCAGCACGCCTGCCACCTGAGCCAGCCGGCTCTCTGCTGCCATGGCCAGGGGCCTGGAATTGCAGGCTGGCTTGACCTCCGTCTTTCAGACTCTCTTCCTCTTCTGAACTGATGACATCCGTATTTTTCTGATTATGTAAGCCACGTGCACTTAAAGAACGGAGAAGATATGGGGAAGTGTAAAGGAAAATGTTGACCACGATTCTAGTGATTACTCTTACACTGATTTCCCTGACTCACTGTCCTGTGACTGTGTGTTGTGTTTGCATGGTAGAGATCGCTGTATGTAGTTCTCACGTAATATCACACCTCTGTGCATTTTAGCACCACTGTTCCCTGTCTTTGACAGTTAGCCAGTGCCATTTTTAGGTTACGTCACATTATTTTTACATTATATGTTTTCCTTATGAAGATTTTCAAAATTAAGCTGAGCACAGCAGTGCATGCCTCGTAATCCCGGCAGCTCGGGAGGCTGAGGCAGAAGGACCGTGCCAGAGGCAGCCTCTGCAAGTTAGTGAGACTCTGAATCAAAAATAAACAAAAGAGGCTGGGAGGTGTGGCTCCGTGGTGGGGTGCCCTGGGTTCAATCTCGCAGCACCACACACGAAAAAACTCTAAATCAATTTTAATTATGCAAGTGACACATAAAAAGAGTGTCTGTTTTGCTGTGAAACCTCCTGCATTGTCAGGAAAGGTCAAGTCCTTTGTGGTCACACTCGGACTCCTCGTCTCTGGCATCAGGTGTGCCCATGTCTGTTGGTGGATTTCTTTTCTAAGAGTCTTCTATTTCTTTATTACTTCATCAAACTCTATGTGGGGCCTGGAGGTTCAGACGGGTGGCGCTGCGTGCACACAGATACTAAACACAATTCACTCGGGACCCTCGGGTGTAGGGTGTAGACTCCTCCGGCCCCCAGGACCTGGGAGGAGATGGGAGAAAGGAAAAGCCTCAGGCGCTTTTGCCTTCCAGGGGCAAACACCCATGTTGGTGGTCTTGGTGGTCACGAGGAGACAGCTGTTGCTTCGTCAGTGATCAGACAGAGAGAGCGAGTTCTTTCCTTGTTGATGGTCATGACAGGAGAGCATTCTTTCCTCACCGAAGGTCCGGGAAAGAGCAGGAAAACTGTTTCCTCATCAGTGGTCCGCGCAGGAACAGGCGAGAAGGTCTTGCTTAGCCGATGGTGTGGGCGAAAAGGGCGAATAGTGGGAATACATGCTTCTTGTGCAGAAATAATACGCCATCAGCTCAAGTAGAAGATTGACATCCCCAGAGTTCCACCTAGAGTCAGGGTGAGAGGTGAGCTGGGTGCCCTCCCAGACTCTCCTAACGCACTAAGTCCAACACGCGACCCCTGATGCCTGCGTGGGAGCGAGGACAGCGGGGTGCTTCTCTTACGTACAGTTTGCCATGCTGGTCGTTCCCCTCGGCTTGCGG
>VMDO01040376.1:0-11977 GCA_007922755.1 Pedetes capensis | reverse complement strand
GCTCTCAAGCCTACATCACCTAATGTTCCCAGGACATCTCCCATCTAAGTACTAACCACGTCTAACCCTGCTTAGCTTCTGAGATCTGATGGGATCAGATGCCAGTGTGGTATGGCTGCAGGCTGTATATGTATCTTTAAAAATCACAAGACTTCACACTACCCCAAGAAGAATGGCTAAAATGAAAATGAACTTTATTTAACAATATAAAGTACTGGAGAGTATGAAGAGTGACTGAAACACGTTAGTGATGTATATAATAGATTGGAAATTCATTTTGAAAATTATTTCATAAGTTTTGTTCTGTTTTGTTTTTGTTTTTTGTACTTGGAGATTGAGCCCAGGATTTCACATGTTGGGAAAGTGCTCTCTACTACTGAGCTGCACCTCCATCCTCCCTTCTTTTTATGTTTTATTTTGATTTTATTTTGAGACAGGGTCTTAGTAAATTATACAGGCTGCTTCTGTCCTCAAATTCATAATTCTCTTGTCTCAGCCTCCCAAATCTCTTCGATTACTGGCCCTCTGGGTGCCACAGTGCCAGGCTTTTTGACAGTATTTACTAAGAATGATGGGCATTTGTATACCTGTGACTTGTCTGAGCTATACATTCAAGATAAATGTAACTGTTCACCTTTGAGTACATCCAAAAATATTTATATCTATGTCATATGTAATAGCTCCCAAACTGGTACAATTTAGATGTTAATATATAGCAGTGCAGAAAAACAAGTTGTGAACATACTAGTATGTGATAGAGCATGGATGAATGTTACAGATAATGTTGATGAAAGGAAGTTAAGTGGAAATGATATTATTCCTTTAAAAAAGTCCAAGATGGAGGATTAGTGGAGTGGGTGATCAGAGTTTGCAGGAGTGGGGGAAGAGGTGGGGAAATAATGTAGAGTAGTAACAGGAGAGAGGATAATCTCAAAATATATGATACAGTTATACAAATACATGGAAAAATAGAAGAAGGGGGAAAATCAATGAGAATATAAGCCATGATTGCAAATATGATTTTTATTATATTTAATCAAGTGGTTCTGTAAATATGTAAGTTGATGAAAGTGGAAGCTAAAGTGATGTAATAGACACGTAATTGAAAT
The DNA here is from genome assembly GCA_007922755.1 of Pedetes capensis. Lineage (NCBI taxonomy): Eukaryota > Metazoa > Chordata > Mammalia > Rodentia > Pedetidae > Pedetes > Pedetes capensis. Next base: position 10,868 of record VMDO01040376.1, on the reverse strand, counting down.
AGCAAAAGTCTTGTTACCCTGCACCCCACCAACATTTATAAATAACAGGAAAACTTAAAAAGTTCAAAAATTCCCAGCACTTGAGAAACTGAGGCAGGAGGATTGAGAGTTCAAGTCCAACCTGGGCTACATATGGAAACCCTATCAAAAAAAAAAAAAAAAGATGGCATCAACAGGAAACTTATAGAAGTTAGAACCATAGTTATTTTAGATGGTGTGGTGGGCTTCTGGGATATTGGTAATGTTCTATTTTATGATCCATTTGTTACTAAGATGTGTTTATTTTCTAAATGCAATGACTTGTATAATTATGATTTATGCACTTTTTTGTATGTATACTAAACTGTTCACATTGTAAAAAATAAATTATATTGCTTACCAAACTCGCCAATGACTTCTCACCACACTTGTAATTAAATACCAAATCCTTATCCTGACTACAACCTCTTATCTTTCCATTCCATAACTTGCTCCATAAACTCTAGCCACATTCACCTCTTCTCTCTTCCTCAAACAAAACTGAAGCAAGTTCTTTCTTATACCTTTTCACTTGCAGTTCTCTCTGCCTGGAACACTATTTTCTAAAGTCTTTAGCTAGCTTTCTTTTTATTGGCATTTACATCTACTCCTTTCCTCAAAGAAAAAAGCAACTCTTCTCTCACTTTTATTAGAAGTCTGCATTTTTTTCACCTTAGTGTGATTCTCATATCCAAAATTACCTTATCTATTTCATGACATAATTTCTCATTCTCCTACTTACAATACAACATTCATGATTGCAGCAATATGGAATGTCTTGCCCTTTGTGATATCCTCATTGACTAGAATCCTGCTAGATAGGTAGATAGAGGTTATGTAATTGGGACATGAATAAACTTGTAGATGAATGAGTGAGTAAGTTAGTAAATACATTACCTAGAAATTTATGAAAATTGATTAAATGTGAAATGCTTTTATGGAAGTATAATTAGGCAGGGGAAAGTATTACTAAGTTATGTTTTCCTTCTTCCCCTTAAATGAAATTGAGATATAAGTCAGGGAATAGGCCTTGAAAATGATAATTTTGGCAACTTACACAAAATTTTTTATTCCTAATAGTACATTAAATTAATATTTTTGTATTGATGCTCACCTTTCTATTATCCTATAGTGTTACTGCTGAGGCTTCAAAGGTAAATAATTTTGTGTAATGGTTATATGATACATTAACACTCTGAAAAGTAAGAACATGCATTTTTCTCAATATACTAAATATGTGTTCTAAACAAATTATTTATAAAACATATATAAACATTTATTTTTCTACTAAATATACCCTATCTTCTAATTTGCTTTATTTACTTTCTAAAAATTTCCGGGTGCAGGTGGGCATGTCAGTGCTTTTTGATGATTATAATTACTGAAATTTCTTCTAACATTTTTTTGTAAAGTCTCAGTACATATGTTCTTTTTTATTCTTGCTACATATTGCCACTTGCAATATTTCATTTTCCCAGTTTGAACTGTTATATGGTTTATAATTCATGAGAAATTTCTAACTTTTAGCCTTATAATAAAGTTGTCTAATACTTATGTTTCATCAACACCTAGTATTATAATCAATAGGAAGTATATAACAGCAATCTATATGGGGAAATGAGCAAATATCATGAAAGGTGAATGAATAGATGTAATCTGTTAGGATTAAAATTAGGCCTCTTCAGCAAAACACACTTTTATTTGTTCAGTACTGGGGTGTTGAACATAGGGCCTCGCACATGCCAGGCAAGTGCTGTACCACTGAGGTGCACCTCCAGTCCCTTTTCTATTTTTATTTTTTATTGTGAAGCAGAGTCTTGTTAAGTTGCATATACTGCCTGTGACCTCAAACTCAAGATCCTTCCACCTCAGCCCCTGTGTGGCTGTGATTACAGGCATGTGCCACCATACCCAGCTAGAACATACTCATGATAGTCTGTTATCCTGATAATTTAGATAGAATTCCAATCAGAGCACCCGAGGTATATTCCTAGGAAGACATACTTGGAGTAGAATTCATCAAAATAAAAACATAATTATCTTTATAATTGTTGGATGCCATCAAATAGGGTCTGACTCATAGTGACTCTATGTACAACAGAATGAAACACTCCTTGACTCTGTGCCATGCCTGCACTATTGTCAATGCGTCTCTACTCACAGGGTTTTCAATGGCTGATTGTTTGGGGAGTGGGCTGCTAGATCCTTTTCTCAACCCTACAGCACCCAGTATTCTCAGGTAGTTTCCCATCCAAGTACTAACCATGCCTGACTTTGCTTAGCTTCCAAGATTTGACAAGACTGGTTGCCAGAGTGGTATGGCTGTAGACAGTAATTATCTTAGTTTTATGCTAATCTGTGCATTTTAAAGAATTATTTCTGAAATTACTATTCTGCATAACATAAAAAATCAGTAGTTGCTGATGAAAACTTGCTGTTTTTTTAGCAATGCCTAAGTGAAAAGAAAACATTTGAGTATTAACATTTATGCATAATATAATTTCACTTAATTCTTATCACAGCCCTGGGTATTATTTAATGTATTTATTGTGGCTATTTTGAGGTCCTTGTGTGTCAGATCCCTCTCTGGAATTGATTCTATTAGTGCCTTTTTAGCTACATTTTCCTGTTACTTTGTATGTCTAGTCATTTTTAAAAATAGAATACTAGGTACTATAGAGGATTTTAGAGGATTTTGATTATATTATCTTCCTCTTAAGAATGTATGTTTTATTGTGTAGTTATTACAATCCTACTGAGACTTAGTTTAATCTTAATGTAAGGTGAAATGAACCAGAGCCAGAAAGACAAATATCACACTTTTTTTTTTCATATGTGGACTAAGCTTTAAATAAGTACATGCCATGGAAGTAGTAGTAGGACTACTGAGGGGGTGATGGGAACTAAAGAAAGAAGGGAAGGGGAAACAAGAGAGGGTACTGGGGGAAATAAGGCAAATTTCACATATTTTCTCTCATGTACAGAATCTCTCTCTCTGTCTCATTCTGTATCTATCGTGGGCATGGCACAATACTGGGGAGTGTTTCATTCTGTTATTTCTAGGGTCGCTATGAATCAGACCCTACTCGATGGCACCTAGCAACAACAACATTTGTGTGTGTGTGTGTGAGTGTGTGCGTGCGTGCGTGTGTGCGTGTGTGTATAGCATACACACAAATATTAGTCCACATATGATATATATGGGGCTGGGATTTAGCTCAGTTGGTAGAGCGCTGGGCTGCAGTCTCTGAGGTCCCGAGTTCAATTCCCAGCACCGCAAAAATGGGAGAAGGGCCTGGCAATCCACTCCCAAGGCAATCCCAAAGAAGTCTGTCATTGAAAACCCTATGAGGGTCGCTGTGAGTCGGATACTGACTCGATGGCACCTAACAACAACAACAATAATATATATGACTATTTGAGGAGAGGAAGAAGACCAGCAAGAGGGGGTGTAATAGGGGTAATGGAGGGTGAATATGAACAATGTGCAATGATATGCCTACATGAAAATGCCATAAAAAATTTTTGTATGCTGACTAAAAAATTACTGATTAAAAGAAGACTTAGTTTTAAGCTTTGTTAGAGTGGATCTATTTTTGTTTTGCTTTTATTTTTAATGCATCACCTTTAGTTGTAGGGCATGGAGTTTCTGGTGTGTCAAATGAAAACCTGATGCCAGAATGTCTTTCCTCTTGGATAAGCCCAGACTCCAATGTCTTCTTGGCACTATATGACTGCTAAGATCTCTGTCCACCTACCCAGTCTCTTGATGTTAATCTTTGCTTTGCCTGCCGGAATCTCATATTTCTTATGCTTAATGTAGGGGCTGGCCAAGGACCCCAGGGGGAATTTATACATAGATTTTTAGCACTCATTTCCTAAAGTTCTCTTTTCTCTGGTTCTCTATCCACCATGTCCCAGCTGCCTTTATACTCCTAAAGTTTTCTCATCTCTTTCACTCAGTGAGACCATTGTTCTGAGTTAGCTCTATGAATCTCCTTTATAATTTGACAATATCTTTTGGTGCATGACTAACCAATCCCCTCATCTTCCAAATTATATATGTTCTCCTCTGCTATTTTGTTACCATTATCTTCCAAGATATTTTCTACCACCTAAAAAGGCAAATTCTTATTAGTTGTTTCATTAGTTCTAGACCCATTTGGTGTGAGATTTCCTGTCAATAAATTCATGCCTACATTCCAGGAGTATATAGTATCCAACTTATCCAATGTGAGAACATAAATTTTCCCTACCCTTGGTTTTCACTATTGCTATAGATCAGTATCTTATTCTAAATCAATTGTTTAATATAACATCTTTGCCAAAAGGATCATCTTTCTTAATTCACACTCCTTTATTTCATATGGACCTGTGTTGCATATGATCCTAGCTTCTGAACTATCAGCATTGCTCATCTTGACTAAGGCCAGTTGGGCAAAGGCAAAAATGAAATTTCTTCTACTAAAATGGTATCAAGATGTTTTAAACTCAGAGTTTCTCTCTCAGTGGGCAGAAATATTTTTCTATTGAGCATCAATTAACTTGAACATTTCCCCTGAAACTAAGGAAAGATTTATGGGATTTCAGAGCTCTTCACTGAAGACAGGTTAGTAATATAAGCCTTTTATCTCCATTTATCCCATTTCTAAAATGGTCAGTTTTATAAATGGTTGTATTCAATCCTAAATTTTTCCAATATATTGTGCAAAATGGAATGAAAAGAGAGAAGAATTGGTATACAATAAAATGTGAAGACTCTTAGAAACTTTGTCTTCAAAAGTAAGTGAGAAATTGTTTTTTTTCAATGTCAAAAATATTTCCCTTTATAGGTCTGCTGAGTTGTATTTTGTCAGTTGCTATTAAATTGGGTTGTCATGCATACCTATGAATCTTATAGACTATAGAAAGACTTATTTCAGCTTTTATGAGCCTCTGAAGATGGAAGGGGATTTGAATCTCTGATTTTAGTGGGACTACTCAATTTCTTATTTGTTTATTTTATTAAATTTCTTGTACTAAGAGGTCACACTCTTGGGATCCAGGCATATGAAAGTTCTCAAGAGACTATCAGTATATGTAAGTAGCCTATTTTTTCTAACATGTATATAATAAAAATTTAGTTATTTTATAAATGTTTGATATGATTTCAATGTCTACATAAGGCAATGCCCCTCCAGTCAAAATATATGTCCAATATATATGATTATGTGTATATGTGTGTTGAAATATATACAAATAGTATCTTAACTTATATAGACTTTGCTGCAATACATGATGGTATTTCACTGGTGGGTTCTTTTTTTTTTGCGGTACTGGGGGTTGAACCCAGGGCCTCACACTTGCATGAGTGGCAAGTGCTGGACCACTGAGCTGCACCTTCAGCCCATTATTTTTTTCTTCTTACTTTTTGAGACAGGGTCTCACTAAGTTTCACAGACTGCCACTAGTCTCAAACTTGTGAACCTCCTGCCTCCGCCTCCTGAGCTGCTGGGATAATGGGCGTATGCCAACTGGTGGGTTCTTAACAAAGAAAATTGAATTTGGGACTAGAGAAATAAGGTCAGTGGTACCCATGAGAGAAAACCGTGGTTCATATCACTGTTCTCAAGTGTTGGTGGTAAAAATGTAAGTCTTTATAAATTAGACCATTGTCAGCAAGAGTCTGTTTTCAGAAATATATTAACAGGCACAGGATTTTTAGTCAAGTGTATAACAATATTTGAAGAAGTTCCACCCATTTTGGACATAAATATGACTAAGTTTTTGAGATAATGGAAAAGGAGGCTGGAAAGATTAGGCCTGTTATAAGAGTCCAGCTAAACAAGTTTGTGTTTAGGACATGTTTCTAGGGACTTTGGGAAAATAGCATGTTATTCAAAAAATAGGAGCCCATATCTACTGAAAGGTTGACTCAGATAGATGAGAGATAAAGAAGATGAACTGGTGAGATATAAATATCTAGTGCTATTGTATCATGTCGGGCTTATGTCAGTAAGGCTATTTTCAGTAGCTATCTGGTGATAAACTTGGTGTTCTGCTACACTGACAAAGTTAGTCTGGATTTGTGCATGAGTAATTTTTCTAGTATATCCATATATAGGGGGGTATAGAAAAGAAAACTACATGTAGAATTTATGGTAATTTATGGTGGACGAAGTAAAAGTATTTTTAAGTTATCAGAAAGTCTTTATTTTTCCATAGGACGTATTGAAGGAAGCATTACTATGGCTTCTTCCATAAACTTAGTGTCGTTTAAATACTTCAGTATGTGACTGGGAATATAGCTCATTGGTAGAGTATTTGCATAGCATATAGAAAGCACTGGGTTCAATCCCCAGTGCCAATGAATTATAATGGAGAGAGTTTCAAGATGCAGACTCTCTCTGAATAGAACTTTCGGGAGTCTAATGTGAAGAGGGAAAAAAATTTAAAAAAAGACATTAAAGGATTTGAAGTTTCTGACACAGACTACAATACGCATTAAAAATAATCTAACTCCTAGCCAGATTAACATAAAATATACCACTTAGGACTATTTTCCAATACATTATGTCTGATCTTCAAAAAAAATTAGAAGGTATGCTAAAATACAGTCTGAATAGGTATAGCAATGCTAAGAACCATGCTCATGTATATTGGAATTATCAAACAAGGACTTTAAAGCAACTATGATTAATTTAATAAGAGTTCAAATGGAAATTAGTAGATACCATGCAAAAAGAGATGAGTAGTATAAGCAGAACATAATGTAAACTCTAAGAAAAAATCAAAAGGAAATGCTAAAAATCAGAACCACCCTGTAAAATAAATGAAGAATACATTTGATGGGCTCATTAGTAGATTGGATATGGCCAGGGAAAGAATTGATGAGTTTGAAGGTATAAAACTGGAAATGTTCAAGTTGAAATGAAAAAATAATATAAAAGATGGGTGGGGAAAAACAGAACAGAACACTGAAGAACTGTGAAACAACTTCAGAAGGTGTAGTATACACATAACTGCAATATCAAAAGTAGAAAAAAGCTAGAACAGAGCAGAAGGTATATATGAAGCAATATGACTGAGAACTTTTCAAAATTAATGACATATCAAAATACAGATTCAGACAGTTATGCAGCATAAACATCACACAATAAGCAAGTAAAAAAAAAAACAAATTACATCCTGATATCATATTCAAGTTGTAGAAGAACAAAGTCAAAGAAAAAAAAGCATAAATGAAGTCAGGTTAAGAGATGTGGGAGAAAACTTACCTATAGACGAGCAAAGATAAAAACTGTAAAGCAATGGTCCCAACCTTTTTGGGCACTGGAGGCCAGTTTTGTGGAAGATAATTTTTTCCAAGGACATGGTAGAGGGATGGTTTGGGAAAGACTCAAGCAAAGAGGAGTAGCTGTAAATACAGATGAAGCTTATTTTACTCATTACTCACTTCCTGCTCTAAGGCGGAGTTCCTAACAGGGGACCCTTGCTGTAGATTTCTCAGCAGAAATCATATTGGGAAGAAGAAAGTGTACCATGAAATGTTGAGTTTGGAAATGAGGAAAGAAAGAAAAAAAACCTCCAGAATTCTGTATCCAGTGAATTAACTCTCAAAATTAAAAGATAAATAAGGTCTTTCTCAGACAAACAAAAATCAGTGGAGTTCATTGCCAGTAGACTTGCCCTGCAAAAAATGTTAAAAGAAGTGCTTCATGGATAAGGAAAGTTATATATGTCAGAAACTTAAACATACACAAAGAAGAAAAAGCATTGGAGAAGAAGGAATAAATGAAAGTAAAATAAAATTCATTAATGAATGGTACCAATGTCATAAAGAAGAAGATTATGTTGTCTATAATAAATTCACTTTAAATATTAAAAGTCAGATAGGTTAAAAGTGGTGTGATGGAAGAAGATACATTATGCTAACACTAAAAAGAAAATTGTAGTAGCTCTTTTAATTCAGACAAAAACAACTTCATAACAAGGAATATTTTCTTGGACATAGAGGAGCATTATATAATGATAATATATAAAAGGATGAATTCTCTAACAAGACATAACAATCCCAAATATATATGCATCTAAGAAGGCATCATGAAAATAGATGAAGGGAAACTGATAGAATGGAATGAAGTGAGAAGAAGGTACCATGAAAATTGATGAAGCAAAACTGATAAAATAAAATGGAGAACTAGACAAATTAATTTTTATAGTGGAAGATGTCTGTATCCTTCTTTTAGCAATTGGTAGATCAATTGAGTAGAAAATTAGTAGAAATGTAGGTGACTTGAAAAATATTATCAATCACCATCATCTAATTGAAACTTATGGAATATTCCATCTGTTATTAGAAGTGTTTATAATAATCTCAAGTATACATGAAACATCCAGTAAGATAGACCAAATTCTGTGCCACTAAATGACCTTGACATGTTTTTAAAAATAGAAATGGGATAAAGTATTTTTTAAAACATAATGAAATTAAACTTCAACAAAAACCTGAAAGATAGGTGGAAAATTTCTAAATATGCCGCGCGTGGTGGCGCACGCCTGTAATCCCAGCCTCTTGGGAAGCGGAGGCAGGAGGATCGCAAGTTCGAGACTAGAGGCAGTCTGCGTAACTTAGCGAGACGTTGTCTCAAAAAAAAAAAAAGTAAACGGGCTGAGGGTGCAGCTCAGTGGTGTAGCACTTGCAGAGCATGCAAGCAAGCATGAGGCCCTGGATTCAACCCCCAGTACCACGGAAAAAAAAAAGAAAAGAAAATTCCTAAATATTTGGAGATTTACCAAAGCATTTGTAAATAGCACATTATCAAAGCAGTTTCAAGAGAAATCTTCAAAATATTTTACATTTTAAACTAAGTGAAATATATATATATATCATATATATATCATATATATGTGTATATATATCATCATATATATATGATATGATATATATGATATATATGATATATATATATCATATATATACACATATATATGATATATATACCATGGCTGAAACAGTCAGCCATTGAAAACCCTATGAGGGTCGCTATGAGTCAGATACTGACTCGATGGCACCTAACAACAACAAACATGTATATAGTTCATTACAACTTGAGAGATGCAGCAAAATACATGTTTAGAGGGAATTTCATACTATTACATCCATATATTAAAAGATCTAAATTCTAAAATTAATAATTAAATTTTATACTTTAGAAAAAGAAAAGCCATTTAAGATTTAAATATGCTGATGAAAAGAAATAATAAAAATCAGAGCAGAAACCATTCATATTAAAATTTGAAAACAATAGAGAAACTAAAAGCAGTTTCTTTGAAAAGGTCAATGCAATTGATAAAGCTCTATCCAGGCTAAGAAAGAATGAGAAAAGATAAAATTTAACAATATCAGAAATAAATGCAGAGCATCACATTACTGATCTCATAGATGTACATTAAGTTGATAATAGAAGAATAACTTGGCCACAATTTTGAAAAGCTAGTTGGAGGGGACCAATTCTTCAAAAGGAACAAAGGACCCAAATTGACAAAGTAAATTCTGAAAGACTAAAGGCAAAAGAAACTATGTGTAAGCATTAAACTCTACTTGATATATGGGGCTATTGGCTAACAATTGTGGTATTACTATACATATGTATTGGAATTGAACAATTAAGTGAATGGATGATTGAGTTTTCATTATTAGGGAGCAAAGTTAAAAATCAGCAAGACAGTATGCAAAATTAGAGGAAACTAGAATGTGGTAATGTAGTGGAGTTGCAGCCATAAGTGAAAAATTCATGTTTACTTTAACATAAATAGAGATGGTTATACATAGAAAAATGTATACATAAGTGTATATGTAAGGATTAGTATATGAACAAATATTTTATTGCCATTTCAGTTGAGAGAGCCTAGGAATGACACTTCTAGTATCAATTAGTACACCTAACATCCAGATTTTGATTTCTAATGTTTTCCCTACAGGTACCAAGACTCCTTGGAAATATAGGTGATTCTAGGACTGAAGCAGGAAAAACAAAAAGTGAAATAAAGTACTCAGAAAAATGTATAGATATATGTCAAAGAGACACAAGAGCCAGCTGAAAGAGCTCCAAATAGCCAAATCTGGGACAAATTGAGGAGCATAATAAATAAAGCAGTACTAAATTATAAATGCCTGCAGCTGTAGCCCTGTGGCATCTGATCCCGTCAGATCTTGGAAGCTAAGCAGGGTCGGGCCTGGTTAGTACCTGGATGGGAGACCGCCTGGGAACACCAGAAGCTGTAGGCTTGGGAGAAGGACCTGGCAACCCCCTCCCAAAAATCAGTCTGCCATTGAAAACCCTATGAACAGCAGAGAAGCACTGACAACAGTGTTTCCCCTGTTGTACAGAGGGTCGCTATGAGTTGGATACTGACTCGAAGGCACCTAACAACAACAACAACAAATTCTAAAAGATGAAGTATAAAATAAGTATCACAAATATTCAGGAGTCTGATACTAATATCAATAATTTAAAAAAATAAAGTAGAGGGAATTCTCCTGTTCAAAATAATTTCTAATAATTTATGTCGATACTCCACTCTCATAGACATGAGATATAACTCCCCAGTCTACGTTTCACTTGCTCATAGTGACTGTTTTCCAAAGAGTACAATATGAAATAAGATCTAAGACTAACTACACTGGAGAAATGTGATAAATGCTACCTAAGCCAGGTGATCAAAGTCAATATCAACAGTGAAAAGTCATATTGATAATACAATTCCTTAATATAGTGTGATAATATTTTTGTGATATTCTCTCCCAAATGAATAACTTCAATCAAATCTTCTGAAAAACAGGTAAATCCCAGTTGAGGAATATTCTA
>VMDO01040375.1:0-11976 GCA_007922755.1 Pedetes capensis | reverse complement strand
TTGTGATCCTCCTGCCTCCATCTCCTGAGCCACTGGGATTACAGGCATGTGCCACTGCACCTGGCCCAGAGAGCATCTTAAGGGGAATCCTCAAACATTGCAACAACCCAGAAATCATGCAGCAGGAGGAATGGTGTTCTCCTCGAATGTGGGTTTAAATGGTACTTCCTGAATTTATCCCATTCTCCTAGATTTGAGGCTTCTTCATTCCTGCGTGCCTGTGAACAGCAACACCCTATGGCAGAGAGGAGAAGAACTGATGATAAACCCTGGCTTTGAGGCGCTCCAATCAGATGGTCCAGGCTTATCCCAGAGCCATAGTAAAATGTCAGCAAAAGGTGCTGAACAAGGAGTGCAGTGACCTCATTATTGTTCTGGGGCTTCGACCTAATCACCATCCATTCCATCTTTTCACCTCCTCATAGAGTGGGGTGGTGGACTAAAGAACCCTGAGAATCTAATCAGCAAGTGCTCACAACAATTATCCAACAATAACTTTGATGGCTGGTTTATAAACAGTTTAAGTATGAATGGTTAAGCAATTTGCCCACCCGAGAAATAGCAAGATGCATTTGTTTACCATGAAAGAGACATCATGTATCTTCTCTTAGTTTATTTTATGGAGTAAAAAGCTTGAGCCCCTGTGAATAATGAACTAGTTCCTATTAAAATACCTTTTCACAGTTAACCAAACCAATGCAATGTCAGCCTAGCCTGTGTATGTTTTTCTTGAAAGGCAATTGAGATAATTCAGGAGTTAACCTAAGAAAGTGATAGAAGGAGGGAATATATTAGTATCGATTTCTCATTCCGTCCTTATAGAAATGAGTATCTTTTAAACAATCATGACATATTAGCAGATGACAAGTCATTCATTCAATTTCTTTTCACCTAATTAATCTCTTTTGGTCATGATCGCTTGGATAGCTTTGCAAGTGACTGCCCCTGCCTCACTCCTTTGTTGTTGTTAGGTGCCACCGAGTCAGTGTCTGGGTCATAGCAACCCTGCTATAGCAGGTGAAACACTATCGTCAGTGCTTCTCTGCTATTCGTAGGGTTTTCAATGGCTGATTGTTTTTTGGTTTTGTTTTTTGTTTTGTTTTTTTGTTTTTGTTTTTTTTTAGCGGGGGGAGTGGGTTGCCGGGTCCTTCTCCCAAGCCTACAGCACCTGGTATTCACAGGCAGCCTCCCATCTAAGTACTAACCAGGTCCCACCCTGCTTAGCTTCCAAGATCTGACGGGATCAGATGCCACAGTGGTACAGCAGCAGCCTCCTTTAAGAAACTGGTAATGTAAGGCTTATTAAACGTCTTAAATCAGAAGCTAAAATTCAAAATCCCTTCCCTGTTTGAAATGGAATATTCTGGCTAGCTAGCTTTCTTTAGAAACTAAAGTGAGAGATAGGTATACAATGATACTCATAGTCACACAGGTAAGTACGGCCCTCTTATTGTTGTGCCTTTATAAAAACCTGTTAAGCCTGAGGATCCCCTCCTGAAAATGTGATCAGCAGTGTCTTCTTTAAAATAAACATATCTCTTATGTCTTCAGCATCTTAGTCATGGCCATTTGCTTTCATATCCATTTCCAAAATATCAATCAATACTGAATGGCTAAAACAAATTGAGAAAAATAATTTTCTGCCATTGAATTCAGCTGCAAAAACAGAAAAGAAGGTGAAATGAAACAAAGAACCTGGGAAGAACAGGGGCTGACATCCATCATCTAGCCAGGCCCTGCCGTGAACATAATGTTGCAATTTAAATTATAATTAATAGCAATTTTGTTGAAGTATCTTAGATTGTCACTTTTGACTCTGAGGCTCTAGTGGTCTCCATGGAGATACTTTCTGTAGGAGATGTCAGATCCAATCTAATTTTTTTTTTCTGTCTGTGATATATGGCAACCTGAAGCTTTTAGTGCTTTTCATTTGGGGGAGTTTTATGCTAGATAATCTCAATTTATTTTTATGTGCTCTTAAATGTGTTATCTTTGCAATTGGTTTCTGAGCCCAAAGTCTATAATTTCTCCATATTTTGAAACTTAGTAAATAAGCACCATGACCAATTTATCTCATCTTCTCCCTGCCCTCTCCCTGAGCAGACAAAAGATGGGAGATGAAAGAATTCTGTTCTGAGAAATGTCTTTTAGGTCCGTTTCTAGTACTTGAAGCACTTGCCCTTTATTAGCTTTTTATATTAATTTTTCTTCTTTAATTTTTTATATTCTATAAATGCAATAAAAATTATATTCTGACAATGATGTGTTAAAGCACAGTTGGCAGTACTCTTGGTTCTATTATGATGTTTCTATTATACTGATGCCTACAGCGGTAGCCCTGTGGCATCCGATCCCGTCAGATCCCGGAAGCTAAGCAGGGTCGGGCCCGGTTAGTACCTGGATGGGAGACCGCCTAGGAACACCAGAAGCTGTAGGCTTGGGAGAAGGACCTGGCAACCCCCTCCCAAAAAATCAATCTGCCATTGAAAACCCTATGAACAGCAGAGAAGCACTGACAATAGTGTTTCCCTTGTTGTACAGAGGGTCGCTATGAGTCGGATACCGACTCGACGGCACCTAACAACAACAACAATTATACTGATATGGGAGAAGGATCCCGTATCAGTGGCAATCCACTCCCAAGGCAATCCCAAAACAGTCAGCCATTGAAAACCCTATGAGGGTCGCTATGAGTTGGATACCGACTCAATGGCACCTAACAACAACAACATTACACTGAAAACTATTTTCTGTGCCATTTTGGCCCATGAAGGGTTTATACCTGTTACCAAGAGACTGGTGGGATTTCTGTTCTACAATGTTGGTTCAGAGTTCTTAGATTGCCACATTGTTCAATCGACACTGCCCTCATGTGGAACTTCCCTTTGTCAGAAAACATCTCTCATGCTCTGCTTTGGAATAAAGACAGGTGCAGTCAGAAGACTTTTAATTTCAACAGGCTTTTGTGTGCTTGGAGTGGTGATGCATGCCTGCCTGTGATCCCAGCACTCAGGAGGCAGAAGTAGGAAGATGGAGAGTTCAGTGCTAACATGGGGTAGATAGACCCCAAAGAGAGAAAAAAAGAAAAGAGAAGAGAAAGGAAAGAGAGGGAGGAAAGAAAGAAAGAAAGAAAGAAAGAAAGAGAGAGAGAGAGAGAGAGAAAGAAAGAAAGAAAGAAAGGAAGGAAGGAAGGAAGGAAGGAAGGAAGGAAGGAAAAGAAAGGGAGAGAGAAAGAAAGAAAGAAAAGAAAAGAAAGGGAGAGAGAGAGAAAGAAAGAAAGAAAGGAAGGAAGGAAGGAAGGAAGGAAGGAGAACAAAAGAAAGAGAAGAAAGAAAGAAAAAGAGAGAGAAAGAAGGAAGAAGGAAACAGAAAGACAGAAAAAAAGAAAGGAAGGAAGGAAGAGAAAGAAAGAAAGGCAGGTAGGCAGGCAAGCTGGCTTTTGTCTGCCTCCACAGACAACCCACTGACCCAGAGAAAACAACTGATCTTAGTTTGCTGCGTTAAGACCTGCAATGATGTTGACCACTCGAAAGAGCCAGGGTAGACCAAGGCCTTCTCAGCAGAAACAGTTCCACCAAGTGTGTAGATGGTTTCTGGGACCAACTTCCTGGGCTTAAATCCTGGCTCTACCACTTCCTGATCATATTGACTGCAAACAAGTTTTTGCCCCTCCAACATGGGATGAGTATGCCAACCTCACAGGATTCCCATGAGGACCTAAGGAGTTAACACATGGAAAGGAGTTAGAACAGTGTCTCTTCCTAAAGAGAGAGTTCTCAAAATGTGAATATTGTATTAGCTGACTTTTGTTCCTGCACAAAAGATGCTATTAGGTTGATTCCAGCACAACTAACCACTTGGCATTCTGACACTTTCACAATTCTGCCTTTGGACACTTTTCCATAGTCACAGAACTTTGGATTCAGACTGGGTCCTAGAGCATCTGATGTGTGAGGAAATAATCCAAGTGATGACGTATTTCCTGTAATCCTAGAAATCAGAGCACATAGAAACACTCTGCACATAGGAACAACGGGGTAAACTGGAGACTTTGTTGCTTGATGTTGGAGTTCAGAACTTGTCCGTGGCATTTGAGAGTCCAGGCTATCTCAGCTGTCAGGTGAAGGGCACCACACTCAGCCCTGCCCAGCACACAGATGTAGGAGGAACTAACTGTGCTGTCATCTTGCTTTCATCGTGGGAGCTTCCAGACTGTAGTAGAGGGAAGAGCAAAATGCCTTTAGAAATGGAATAAAATAGTCATGTTTTTGATTATTTGGTGGGGTGGAGAGGAGAAAAAAATACTTTTACTCACCCAGTTCCAATACATAACCATTGTACTATATCTGTGAATTATGAGGAATAATTTCAACTAGGCTTGCTCTTACACGGTATGTATGGTGGTTGTTTCCTGGAGTTTTCCCAACCCAAAAATGGAGAAAGGAAAAGGCCTCCCACATTGCTTCTCCTGCAGAAAACGAAGATAATGGGAAGAAAGATATCTGAGTGTTACTGTGCTGCTGTGACCCTGTCTGAATATGTTTTGGGACCTGTAATACATTTGCCTTCTCTGTGGGTCAGACAGGGGTAGCACATGTGGACATGGGCTCTGAGAAGAAGCTCCCAGAATCAACTCCTCCAAAAACTTGTCCTTCCTGGCCAGTACTGGGGAGAGGTGGGGAGGAGAGCTAACCTCTAAGTGGTGGAAAGGAAACATGGCGTACGCGTATAGTATTGGAGATGACCAGATGAGCAAGGTTGCAAGCAAGGGAACGACACAGAAATGCATGTTCTTCTGTGAGACACTGAATCAGAGCTGGAATGGTGCCACGCGTGATAGTTATCATCATGTGTTCAATAATTACTGTGTCACTGTTATGATACCTAACATAAATACCTTAAGGAAGAAAGGATTTATCTCACTAAGGTTTCAGAGGTGTCAGTCCATCATGGCTGGAAGTGCGTGACAGGGTGGAGCAGCTCACATCATGGCAGCCAGGAAGCAGAGAGAGGGACAGGAAGTGGGCAGGGACAAGATACTTCTAAAGACCCTCCCCTAAGGACCTACTTCCTGATCCCACCTCCTAAAGTCCCCAGAACCTCCCAAAATAGTGCCACTAACTCAGGACCAAAACCCCCCAACATGTGAGCCTTTTAAGGGGATGCTTCATATGCAAACCATAGCAGATCATGGTACCATTTGTGGACCCAGACAAAATGTGCTGAGTCTTGTCTGTGCTTATGTGGATCAAGTGTGGTCTCGAGATTTGTTAATACCTATTTTAATGCTCCAAATTTGTACGTACTCACATTTCATCAAATATAGATTCTCTGATATGCCAACACCACTGAAATTGCTTAGCTCTCCCAGCAAACTGGGTGGGGGGAACAGGGATATTAGCAATAGAACCAAGCATGTGCTGTGAATGAGCTTTATCATCCATGTCTATGTCATGTTTCTTGGTCACTTTTTATTTTTATTTTTCATTGTTTATTCATTTATTCATCTATTTATTTATTTATTGCAACACTTACAGGTTGAACCTATGACCTCGCACATACCTTGCAAGTGCTCTACCACTGAGCCTCTCCCCCAACCCATTTTTACTTTTTATTTGGACTCAGGGTCTCACTAAGTTATGCAAGCTGCCTGTGGCCTTGAAATCATAATAGTCCTACCTCAGCCTCCTGAGTCACTGGTATTACAGGCATGAGCCACTGTGCCAAGCAGTCATCATACTTTTCTGTATGCAATTCCAAGAGATTGTTGCTAACCACAGGAAAGGACAATAACAATAAAATATGTCTATCAAAATAGCAATTACTCTGATTGCCAGAATAAAGTAGCTTTGCCTCAAGGGACTGAGCTCTCACTTGCATTAGGAGAACCAGGCCTAAGTTATAAATAAAGCCATAAAAATCGGGATGCCCATGAAAAGGAAAGAAAGCAAAATGGTATTCTGCTCTTGAGTTTTACAAGGGTTTCTATTGACCTGAGGGCTTTCTACTAATAGTTTTCTAACAACAATGAAAGTCTATTAGATAAGGAATCTTTAATAGCTTTTCTACATTCAATGTATTCATCTTCTTTGCTGGGAAGAATAGGAATGCTGCTGTGCTTTAAAGTATTAGTTGAGAGTGGGCAAGTGACTTTTAAAATTACACGTACATATTGTTGTTGTTAGGTGCTGTCAAGTTGTGTCCAACTCATAGAGACCCTCATGGGGTTTTCAGTGACTGATTGTTTCAAGATTGCCTCGGGAGTGGATTGCCATGTCCCTCTCCCATTTTTGCAGTGCTGGGAATCGAACTCAGGACCTCAGAGACTGCAGAGCAGTGCTCTACCAACTGAGCTAAAAATGAAAAAGCTGTATAAATGTGTACACAACCCTTAATAGACCGATTTTAATTGTACCAATCAATGAATATCCATTTAGCCCTTGCTGCTGCATTATTTCCTGCAGCCATACCATTGTGGTGTTCAATCCCATCAGATCTCAGAAACTAAGCAGTGTTGGGCCTGGTTAGTATTTGGATAGGAGATCTCCTGGGAACACGAGGTGCTGTAGCCTTGGGAGAAGGATCTGGCAACCCACTCCCAAAAATCAATCTGCCATTGAAAACCCTATGAACAGCAGAGAAGCACTGACAATAGTGTTTCACCTATTGTACATAGGGTCACTATGAGTCGGACACCAACTCATTGGCACCTAACAACAACAACACCTGCATTATTATTCATTGGAATTGCAAACATCATTAAGATCGGCCCCCGCCTTTGAAAGGACAACTACCATGTAAGGAGAGAAGAGGAAAGCCATTGGAAAGAGGGCTGGCTACTTAACCTGAAGTGGCTGAGCAAGCTTTCAGGGAAGAAGTGAGATGTGACAGGCAAAGAGAGAAGTAAACCAGAAAGTGTCACAAGAATGCACAAAGACATGTTGACCTGAAGCCCCAGGAATCCATGTACCCAGAATGTTCCCGTGAGGGAATAGGCAGGAGAGAAATTCCGCCCTCAAGAGGCCTTCTTTCCCCTGCCAAGGAGTTCAGGTTTATACCAGAGGCAATTGTTGTTGTTGTTGTTGTTAGGTGCTGTCCAGTCGGTATCCAACTGATAGCGACCCTCATAGGGTTTTCAATGGCTGACTGTTTTGGGATTGCCTTGGGAGTGGATTGCCAGGCCTTTCTCCCATTTTTGTGGTATTGGGAATTGAACTCGGGACCTCAGAGACTGCAGCGCAGCACTCTACCAACTGAGCTAAATCCCAGCCCAAAAGCAATCGTGGGATGCTTTTAAATGTTCTCCTCTAGCAATTGTTATTCTCCTGGGGTCATCCCAAGTCCCTTCTACTACTTCCACACCTACCACCATATCGGTACCATCTAAGTACCTGGGGAGAGGACAATAACAAAACTACCATTTCAGTTTCTGTCATCATACCTAATATATTTTGAAGGGTCATATGATTCAAAGGAAGTCAGGAGGTTTCCATGTTTCTCAAAAGAAAATAAGAAGTAGGATATGCTCACAAAATATCCAAATGTCTAGAAGATAGCTCCACCTGCGTGTCTTAAAGGCACCTCAAACTCAATGTGTCCAAAACAAAACATACTTTCTCCCCATCCACTAAAAGGACTCCTCCTCCCATGGGTTCTACCCAAGCTTTGTCTGAAAACTGGGCCCCCTGGCCAGCTCATCAGCCTGTCTCTTCCTAGCCTTCAAAAAGCAGAAGACCTTGGGATGAATCCTACCTGAGTTCCAAAGCCAGCCAGGCCACTTACAAGTTTGATAACGTTTTAGAAGGACATGGAATGAATAGGTCCAGAGAAAAGCAATTACAACATCAAAAAGCCTGGAAAAGATGCAGAAGATGGGCAGTGAAGGTGTAAGCTTTCCTCCCTGAAAAACAGCTTTCAGTCTGTCAAGGGTGGCTTGTGTCGAAGAATTACGTGCATTAATAACCAAATCTTACTGTGCCTCGTCTTTGTACAAGTTGTGTCACTTATAGAGTGGAAGCAACAGAGAAACTCCAGGCAACCCACTACAATTAGAGGGAACCGTCATTCAAGCCACATCCACATGCCACCTTAGTATTTTCACTGTATAAGCCACACTCTTCCACGATGCATTCAGTGGACCCCATGAGACCAGGAAAATCCTCATGAATACAACTTTTGCCTATTGTTCACTGTGTATACTTAGAATGGCAGCTGACATGTAGCAGAAATTCTACATAGATTCAGTGAATGAATATATCAGTATCTACTAAGGAATACTCCTCTGAAGCGAA
The DNA here is from genome assembly GCA_007922755.1 of Pedetes capensis. NCBI lineage: Eukaryota > Metazoa > Chordata > Mammalia > Rodentia > Pedetidae > Pedetes > Pedetes capensis. Next base: position 3,685 of record VMDO01040375.1, on the reverse strand, counting down.
GACTTGGGCATAAAGAAGAAAGCCAAGGTTTCTTTCTGCTATAGGTTTTTATGTAAGCCAGTTTGATTCACATAGGATAATTGCATGACCAATTTAATAGCAATTTAATACCAGGTGATAAGACTAGAAATGAAAGATCTTTGTCTTCCTGGCTGATATTTGGAATCTTGAATACATGGCATCTAGCCCAGGAAACGCTGAAGGGGAATTGGCAGCGATGGTGAAGTAGCTAACTGTGCCACACGTCACTGATTCCCTAGCCATCTACAACTTAGGACTGGACCAGCAAAAGCAAGTGAATCATACCAAGTTGATTCCAGTGAATAAAGGTTTCCTTTTCATCCACCAATTAAGGACTTAAGATGGAAAGTCCTGAGGACTCAGAGATACATTTTCTTTTATTTGTACATTTCTTTTTGGTTTTGTTAAGTGCACTTGAGTCAAGTCCAACTCATAGCGACCCTCATAGGGTTTTCAATGGCTGATTTTTTCCAGATTGTTTTCAGGACTGGGTTACCACATCCTTCCCCCATTTTTGCAGTGCTGGGGATTGAACCTAGGTCCTCAGAGAGTCCAGAGCAGCACTCTACCAACTGAGCTAAACCCCAGCCCATGTACATTTCTTAGAGACTGTGATCTTAATCACTCAGCAGAGCTGAATGGCACTGATGGTTGAGATGACCTGGAATATACCCATCTGGGAAAGAATAATTTTCCTGCTCCTAAGTAAGAACACTGGGTCTAAGAGAGAAGGGACTAATTCGCACCTGCTGGTAGAGTCGGAAGTCCCCGTTGTGGTCGCCATATTTTTGAGCAAATGGGAGGAGAAAAGATTCTATTCACTTTCGTCATTGTTCTAGAGATTCTTGCAAGTCTATCAGCAGAGTAAACTAGCTGAGAAGTCTGAGTTCTTAGGGAGTGTTTCCCCGAATCATAACAGCAACCTGTTTTCTTTGTATATATGCATTTAATTATGCCAAATATCTACTTTAAAAGTATTGTTTTACACTGAATTGGTGCCATCCAGCAGCCGTAGGTCTGCTTTAGACTAAGGTGGCCAGCTCCGCCTGTTCAAGGTAGGCTGCCTCCATGGATTGCCTTAACTGCTCAAACTGAAGTCCCACAAGTGCAAAGTGGTTTCTGATTTTGAATTAACTAATATGGATTATAACAGATGCTCCACTGACCCACAGAAAGACTTCAGGATCTATTTGCCTTCTGTGCACTAGAAATTTATTTTAGAGAAACATCTAAATTTAATACAACCAAATCTTACTTTTTACTAATAGACAAAGAAATAGGAAATTGCTTAAGCCATTAATATTCCTCTCAGCACTTATGAAATTTTACCCCCTTACAAATTCCTAAAGTAAGCCAGGCGCAGTGGCACACACCTGTAATTCCAGTGGCCTGGGAGGTGGAAGCAGGAGGATCACAAGTTCAAGACAAGAGGCAGTCTGCATAATTTACCAAGACCCTGTCTCAACAGTTTTAAAAAAATGGACTGAGGGGGGACAGCTCAGTGGTACAGCATTTGCAAAGCATGCAAGCACGAGACCCTGGGTTCAACCCCCAGTACCACACACACAAAAAAAAAATTCCTAAAGAATATAGTGCTTTATTAGGGCCATCTTTTAGAATGTAGTCATCTGTTTGTATCCACCAGGGATTGAATCCAAGATACCAAATCCGTGGATACCCAAGCCCTGTATGTCACTTGCTGTAAGATATTAGTCTAGAGAAATAATTACTTTTTAAACTAATGCTGTCTGCTCTAAAAAGCTCATCTGTACACATATCAAGCAAGTGTTCCTAGTTGTGAATGGAATAAAAGTGGATAGGAGGCAGATTCCAGCCAAGCATAAGAAAATATAGAATCAGTCATCCATGTCTGTGGGTCTCACACCTGCAGACTCAACCAACTGCAGCTTGAAAATATTTTTTAAAAAATTGTGCATTACTATATAATGACTACCATATAATACTATATAATATATAATAATATAATATGCACTACTATATATACTATAATATGCAATACTATATAATACTATATGATGACTATATGCAGTACTGTATAATACTGTATTATATATGTATAATATACTATATAACTATATATAATGTACATAACATGAAATTGCATTGGGTATTATAAGTAATCCAGAGATTATTTAAAGCATACAGGAGGACCTGTGAAGGTGGTATGCACCCAAGTTACATACAGGACTTGAGCATCCATGGATTTGGTGTCCTGGGGCCAATCCCTGCAGTCCATGAAGGGTGACTGTATTCTAAAAGTAAACTTGTCTGTCAGCGGAACTTGGGAGGCCAGCTTGGGGCGTTCTAGTTTCTCTAATATCCCTCCAAATGAGCCACAATATTTACCTGGGTCTTGTGCAGAGAGCAACAATAAGAACAGGAATGAAAGTTTCTGGGATTCTTACAGGAGGAAACAGTAGAAAGATGGGTCCATTGAAATGGAGATCTTAGCTGGGAAAACAAGCAGAGTTGAAGACTCGTATCAAATGAGTTGGGATTGATGGTATACTTGACGCTTACACTTGACTCTTCATCTCTTTCTGTACAGCCAGTGCTGATTTTCCATATAACCCAGGTCAAGGCCAAGCTATACGAAATGGAGTCAACAGAAACTCAGCTATCATTGGAGGTAGGTGCTGCACAGAACAGGCTTTTGTGTGGCTACGCACCTGTGAAAAGTAATAATTGTCAATAACATAGTTGTTGTTGTTAGGTGCCGTCAAGTCGAGTCCGACTAGAGTCTGACTCATAGTGACCCTCACAGGGTTTCAATGGCTGATTTTTTCCGGGATTGCCTTGGGAGTGGGTTGCCACGTCCTTCTCCCATTTTGCACTGCTGGGAATCGAACTCAGGACCTCAGAGACTGCAGAGCAGTGCTCTACCAACTGAGCAAAATGCCAGCCCCAATAAAATAGTAGTCTAGGGAAAAGAAGAATTGCCTAGGTTTTTATGTTACTCATCTCGTTGCTTAAATGTAATGTAAGATTGTGAAATACAATGTGGAAAAACTGTGGTTAATGTAACCTGGCAATGTGTCCATGCTGACTTTTAACACAAGAATGACCAGGATGAGCCACGCAGAGTGGGAAGGTTTAAATCGCCAGTAGTGACTGTGGCCAGGACATCTCTTTATCCCTCTCAACCTTTCCACTCTCATCCTCTCACATCCCCAATGGGTCAACAGAGCTTGTGATAAGAAAAAAAAAGGGAAGGAATTTGCCAGTTGATTTTCTGATACCATAATAAAAACTATCAGGAAATGTAAATATCAGAACATCTAAATTATTCCAATATTTTCTTCACCATGGGCAGCTACAAAGTAATCATCCCAGCTGTGCAGTCCCTCAGGTTTGCATCAGTCTTAATATTCCTGATGTCCGTTGCCTGCTTCTCACGCTGTTCCTTCTGGCTGATACCAAAAAAAAAAAAAAAAAAAAAAAAAAAAAAAAAAAAAAAAAAAAAAAAAAAACACTTCCTGCATCTCTGAATATAGCTATTATTATAAACATATCAGAGATTTTATTTAAACTCCGACTGTCCACATGGCTTAGCCCAGTAAGTTTCATTTTCCTCAGGCAGAAAGCAGATACCTGCAAGAAACGTTTTGGTGTTGTTAGGTGCCACCAAGTCAGGCGCGACTCA
>VMDO01040374.1:0-11979 GCA_007922755.1 Pedetes capensis | reverse complement strand
TTATTGTATTATAAAATATAAACCTTATTTGCCCCTTATTTAAGGAAGATTAAAGGTAAACTTTTGTAAAGTTTACAAAATTAAAGAAATCCTTAAGGGGAAAGCAATCAAACAAACAAACAAACAACAACAAAAAACAAATTAGGCTTACTTTCAAACTTTCACAGCTCTCACAGAGCTCAGAGGAGCTGTAAGAGGCAGCTGTTTTAGGAATGAGAAATGCTGTAATCCCAAAGTGTCACATTGCATATTTGTTATCATGTTTGAAAAATTATGCCCTAACTTTAATAGACTGCTTGATTTCAAAGGTGATATTAGAGTTATAGACAAATATTCAAAAATACAAGCATACAACTTTTGGGGGGCCTGTATGGGTACCTATAATGATAGTAAACTGGACAATATTACTTTGGGAATCTATCAATAAAGACTTAGCCCCCAATAAGTAATGATTCCTTAGGAACAAAATATAAATCCATGAAAATAAGTTCTCTTAAAATGAAGGATGATGCTAACAGTGGAGATTAGAATTGATCTAAGATATGACTTGAATGAAATTTGTTTTGTAAATTTTAATTTCTTATTGAAATATATTCTAGTTGAGCAATATGCCAAGAAGAGTTTTTGGCTATTCTATATGATAGACAGGGGCTGGGATTTAGCTCAGTGGGTAGAGCGCTGCGCTGCAGCCTCTGAGGTCCCGAGTTCAATTCCCAGCACCGCAAAAATGGGAGAAGGGCCCGGCAACCCACTCCCAAGGCAATCCCGAAGCACTCAGCCATTGAAAACCCTATGAGGGTCGCTATGAGTCGGATACTGACTTGACGGCACCTAACAACTACAACAACATATCATAAACTTTTCCTAATGACATTGTATGTATTAGTGTTCACGTTTTACAGATAAGGAAAATTAACATGAAACAAAGACAGTTAACTTATTGTCTAAGATTACTCACTTAATAAATAGTGGATTTCGGAATCGTCCTTAACACAACAGTTTATTTTCTGTTTAGTTCACAGTGACTGTTAATGATGTAGACAAAACTAGTGAAGTCATCTTTTTAAAATTTACAAGTCATACAGCAAAGCCTTTTAAAGCAAATACGTTTTCAGATATCAGGATAATTTTGTATTTTTTATTTTATTTATTTATTTTTGCAATATTGATGGATTGCACCTAGGGCCTCATACATGCTAGGTGGTTATTCTTCCATTGAGCTGAACCCCTAGCCACTTTATTTGTTTGTTTGTTTATTTATTTATTTATTTATTTATTATTTTTGAGACAAGATCTCACTAAGTTGCACAGGCTGTCTATTGCCTCAAACATGAGATTCTTTTGCCTCAGCTGCCCCAGCTAACAGAATTACAGTAATGTGGCACAGTGCCTGCTCATTTTGCATTTTATCTCTCAACATTGTGTTATCACTTTAGTGCAGATGTGAAAGAAAATTTATTGAAATAAACCTATGTGGAAACCTTATTCAGGAAATGAAAGATAATATCTTCAATATTTCATATTTTTATGTAAATTTTATTGTTTAATGCTATTGGCAAAAGTTATAGTATAGTGATGTTGCTTTTATTGTTGATTTTTACTATTTATAAGAATGTAGGTAAATATTTAGGAAGCATTATAGTTGTTTTATATTTGTTTATTTATACATGACGTCTTTTACAACAGAATACATTAAAGTGCATTTTGGCATCTCCCTTGAGAAAAAACATCTTTATCTCTAAAACAAGTTCCATAGAAGAGAACTCTTAGGCTTTGGACAATATAATATTTTTATTCCCATTGTTATATGAATAATATAAATTTCTTATTAAATTGATTGAGACACTTGTTCAGGTACTTAGGGCTTTAATGTATACATTAAAACAGATCCACAGGAACTTTCTTACATCATTGTAAAATACAATACTGATAACAAATTATGATGTTTTGTGCTGTTTATTTATTTAAAATTACCAATTGCTTGTTATATGACTGGAGCTATGATAACTACTGAGGATGGAAAGCTAGACAATTCATGTGTCTATCCCAGATGAGCCTACAACCATACCACCCTGGTATCTTATTCCATCTGATTCTGGAAGTTAAAGAGAGTCATGCTTGGTTACTCTTTGGATGGGAGATCATCAGGGAAGAGCAGGTGCTATAGACTAGGGAAAAGGACATGGAATCCCACTTCAGAAAATCACCCTTTGAAAACCCGAGGAATATCAGAGAAGGACTGACAATAGTGCTAGACATGGCACAGTGTAGGATAGATTTTTATTCTGTTGTATATAGGGTCCATGTGGGTTCTTTAACTTTAAATGCTATTATTTAATTTTCCTTCATTCTGCTAAGGAGGTCAATGCTAGGCTTCCACAATTCTTGGCTCGACATGGGAAAAGGACTAAAGGTGTCACCATGCACAATGCAGGGTTAAATCTAAAGACATGTTTTTTGGGATTCATGTTCCAAGGGCATTCCTCTTGCTTCCTGTCAGCAGGGACCATCTGTGATTGTTTAATGGGCTGTGTGAGAGATTAAGACTTTAGTAACTCCTTATATAATAATTTCATCCAGCTTAATTCCCTTTAATAATAAAAATTTATTTATATATTTTGTTTAATATTTAAACATGTAAAGAATATACTTTTCCAGGTGCTATTTTAATTCTGATATAATAAAATCTGCTTCTTCATCTATCCTTTTTTTTCTTGCTTAATGGAAATTTAATTCTTACAAAGACAAATTTTGAATGTTCAAAAGATTTTTAAGTACTAGCTATAGGTACATTTTTGATTTGTTTTTCTTCTTACTCAGGATCAGTACTGTCTATACATTTTCCCCATCACTCAAATCAGCTATCCTTCAGCTTTCTACACAATAGTCTCTTTAATTCCTCTCTACTGATGGTAGAAGAGTGGGTCAGTGCTCTTTTTTTTTGTTAAGTTTTAATAAATAACATGTTGGCAATTTCATTTTCAAATTTTCATAACTTTTCATGAAAGAAAGCCAATATAGATATGTGTCATTCTGTTCTGTTCAATGAGAGAACAAGAGCTTTAAACTTATAATCTCACAAAATATAAACAGAATAATTACTGAACTTATGATAATGTGATCCCTTAAAATTAATATGTGTATCTGTATTGCTAATTGATTTGTAGCACTAGGAATCACATTTACTTGTAACTTCTCCACTTCAACTGTCCATCTGGATATAGGTGGATCAGTGGTAGATATCCAAGGTAAGAATACATTCAATAAGCATGACAGAAATCACTAGAAGCTGACAACATATATTCACAATTGGCTTAACTCTTACGTTTTGAAACACTTAGAAAATATCGAGAAGAACATGTAATTACCAAATAAAGAATGGAAAGCTTGAGAACATAACTCGGACATGAGTTATGAGTAAGCCAATGTTTAAAGTGGCAGGAATAATGATTAGGAAAATGCTATGGGAGATAAACTATATAAAATATAAGCCAGGAAAGAAGATTTCAGACCATAGACCCAAAAGTTGAACATTGTTAATGAAGCAACACTATTATAATCATCCCCAAACACCTAGATTTCTTGAATATGTAGCTTTCAGTTTTCATAAAGAATCAAGATAATCTCACGTTTGATTTATTGTCCCTTACTGAATTGCTTTGGGACTAGCCCAAACCAGACTTGCGCATCTACCTAAGCTATCCCCATCAGTGTCTGGCTTTATGAATTCATTAAGATTTCTATAATAAAAATTCTTGAATTATGGACCATAGTAGAGCCCGTATGAAAATATATTCACACACACACATGCACATAGACACATATGCATGCACATGCATGCAGACACAACACAAATTAAAAATGTATGTTACAAGTACACAGTATACCTTTTCCTATCATGGTTTTCCCTTGTAAGCAATTTAAAGCAAATACTAAACTAATTATTGCCCTAATCTACATAATCCTAATGCTCTAATCTTACATGTAATATTTTTCTTTCTTTGGTTTATAAATATTTTGTGGTTTTTAATGACAGAATGTGGGATGATTATATGTATATAGATATCTATATATCCATAAATAGATACAGATAGATATAGATAGTAAGATAGATATACTTTTAAGATTACTACCAACACTTTTCAATCAATAGATATATGACTGTATATCAAATTCTTCTATTTTTCCTCTCTGTTTAAGCTAAATTTATGTCTAAAGTACCAAAATTTAGAATTCAAGATGATCCCCTGGAAAATGTTCACAAGGTCCCTATGAGGCAGACTAATTTGAGCAATAGCAACTTTGAATAAACAGCCATTGAATTTCTTTCTGACTTCTGAGCCAGGCACTGAATCATGCCTGTGGCTATATTAGTGCTCTTGAGGAGGGCTGAATAAGAGAAGACAGTACTGTGTAGTTCAGAATGCAGTTTGTTCTTAATAGACAAGCTTCCTCTTCTCTCTACTATCACCTGGAAATATCTCTAAACAAACTCTAAACAATCTTTAAAACAACAAACCCTATATGAAGAAATCACTTTTATTTACATGTTGTATTCTTATGAAATGTGTGTATATATGTATATATGTGTATATATGTGTGTATATGTATATATGTGTATATATGTGTATGTATATTAGCTATTATTCAAATGATTTTCTATTTTATAAGGTTGGAAAATCATCTGCTTAAAGTTAGAGAAGTGTAGGACGAATGGGCTATGCAGTTTTAAAGCATTGTTACATTGATATCATGTTGTTGTTGTTGTTGTTAGGTGCTGTTGAGTCGGTATCCGACTCATAGCGACCCTCATAGGGTTTTCAATGGCTGTTTCGGGATTGCCTTGGGAGTGGGTTGCCAGGCCCTTCTCCCATTTTTGCGGTGCTGGGAATTGAACTCGGGGCCTCAGAGACTGCAGCGCAGCGCTCTACCAACTGAGCTAAATCCCAGCCCCATTGATATCATAGCTTGACAAAATAAACTTAATCACTAAACTATTTCCTCTTTGGGCACCTGCATAAGCCAATGCTTATCATATATTTTGCTTGTTAAATGATTGTAGGAGATCTATAAGTAGGAATATATTTTCCTAGTAGTGTTAAATACGCTTTCTTTTTGTGACACTGAGAGGTGTTCCTCATGTCAGCTTTTACCGAATTTTGCCTTTCCTGAGAACATTTTGCGAAAGTGTAAGTTAGATTAAAGATGCAGACCTAAAGATAGAACTTGTAGCATAATTTCAAAACTTCATGTGGATTCATATGTTTGGTATTGAAAAACTGTGAGTTAAGAATTGACCTTGATATCTAAATTGCATTATGAAACAAGATAAAGTGCAATTAAAAATACTAATGAGATGATATGTATTACTAGAATTACTTCAAGTATTCTATTGCACAAAATTAACAAAATGTCTAGTTGAAAATAATTTCAAATGTAACATTTTTAAAAGGTGATTCATTTCTAACTTCCTTATTTTATTAGCTGAAATAAGGTAAATTGAAATATATGTATTAATAACTATTTCTTCAGTTAAAAATACCTTCAAATGAGGTAAACTATTTTATAATTTTAAATTTTCGAGCAACTGTCTTACCTGGATCTTATTTATGTTAGATTCAGTAGCTTGCAATGTATTTCCTACTTTATTTATCTAACATATTCCCTGATCTTTAAATTTAAAATTGTCATGGGGCTTGGTGGTAATTGCTGGGCCCCATGGTGCATGCCTAACATCACAGGTATTCCAGAGGCTGAGGAAGGAGGATCAGAAGTTCCAGCCCAGGGCCAGGCTGCATAATTTAGCAAGTCCTTATCTCAAAATGAGAAATATAAAAGGTGGGGTGCAGCTCAGTGGTGGAATGGTGGCTGGCCATATTTAAAGCACTGAGTTCAACCCCCAAGTAATCAATAAGTACTTGCCAGGGTGGCACTTCCATATTTAAACAATTTACCATATTTGTACACATTATCATGTAACCAAGACTATCACTATCATGTTCAATTGAAAAGATCTGGATATAATTAGGTAGGCAATTAGCTTTTCTATTTTAGTTGCTACATTAATTCATTAATTAGAGGATCAATTAATATCTTTATCTTACACATACACCTGCATACACATGTATTATTGATACATATGTTCTACAAAGTTAAAGTGATTATCTGGAAAAACTACAATCAAAAGCCTTATTTCTTTAACAATTTTAAAAATAAAAAATACTTATTTACAATGCTTATGATAGCTATCCAATGCATATCATAATTTATATTTTATATTTATTTTGACATAAATGGCAGAACAAATTTAGAATATCATGGAAATAAAAATAATTCAAAGTCTAAACCAAGAGTTTTATGAACAAATAAATACAAATATGTGAGTGTGGTTTATTAACTTTCTTTTACAAGAAAGTAAATAGCTCACTGTGGCTTTTTGCAAAAGCTCTATGTTCAAATATAAAAACTATTCTCCAACTTTAAGGTAAATATATGGGAATAGTAATTATGTTATTTATTGTGAGAGCAAATGTTTGAAAAAAATGTATCATTTATTTTGCCCAGAAGTAATCTTTTCTGCAGTATTGACATTAATATTTCCTCTAGAACTTTCCTAAAAACTAGAGTAACAGAGGACATAATATATCACAAATAACCTATATCTTTCATTCATAGTTGTATGGATCATGTACCAAGGACAATGATGTATGAATACTATCAAGCATTTCCCTTCCCTACAACCACCTCCGTCTGATAGCATGGGAACAATTTTTGTTTGCTTAATCACACCTTAGGATGGCCTATTATTGAGGATAACTAAAAGGAAAGGAAGTAAATATTTCTATCTAATAAACAGCTAATGGAAGAGAGGGAGAAAATAGCTAGCATTGCCTAACAATGTTGGGAAAAAAACAAAAAAAGAGAAAATTCTGGGGCACTTGCCAGGTGCAACAATTGAAAATTAGAGAAAATTGAATTTTAAGCATTACTCACAATTTTGAATCGTATTACTTTTAATGTTTTTAAGTAATACAAAGAAGAAATATTTTAAATTGCATTTGATGCAGGGTTAAAAATATCAGCTCAATACCAGGATTGGAAACAGTGATTTTAAAACTAATATTATTTATCAGAAATGTTCCCTTTAAAATCTAAATTTATTGTATGTAGGAAAAGTCAAAAACTCTACTGCCTCAAAATACTTCTTCAAATATATGAAGTTATCTTTCATGTGCTTTATGTGCTACTTCTCCAATGTAGTGTTCCTTCTCTCATTTAATGTCTGTATTTCCTATGCTATCTTTGTTCTTGATGATTTTCATATTCCTCTTTGTCCTTCTCCTCATCCTTAAAGTATTTTTTTCTGTAATATGGTTGTGAGCCTCTAATATGCCTCTAATTAGAATTGATTTTTCAAATATCATCAGTTCTTCATAGATTTATTTTTTTGTTTGTTTTGAGTGGGATACTCTATATTAACATACTGCAATAATGACACCAACAGACAATAGGCCAGAGAACTCCAACTATTTCATAAGAAGTTAGGGTTCAATTATAATCTTCTTATTTTACTTAAATGTTATCAAACAAAATGTTCTCCATCTATTTAATTACATCCTTAATATTGCCAAGATCTTAATTTGCTATTTAAAACACTTGGAAAATGAACCATCAGTTCTCCTTGTGTCATCTGCTATTTCTACTTTATTGGAGAATTTTATTTCTGAAGATGGAATAAGTCTTCCATTCACTCTACATTACTCAGTTTAGCTGGGCACAGAGACAGACAACTGTAATTCCAGTGACTCAGAAGGTGGAGGCAGTAGAATCATGAGTTCAAAGCAAGAGGAAGCCTGGGAAAATTACCCAAAGTCTGTCTTAAAATAAAAAGGACCAAATGGGCTGGGGATGCAGCTCAGAGATAGAGCATTTTCACAGCATGTGTGGAGCCCTAGGTTCAGACTCCTCCTCAACAAAATATTTTGAATACGTAAATTGAGCTGGAAAATATGCATACATATATGTGTGATGTATAACTATATATATGTATAATGTGTATGTATGTGTGTGTATATATATAGTTGTATATATATGTGTATATATATATGTATGTGTATATATATGTGTGTATGTATAATGTGTATGTATGTATGTGTATATATATGTTGTTGTTAGGTGCCGTCGAGTCGGTATCCGACTCATAGCGACCCTCATAGGGTTTTCAATGGCTGACTGTTTCGGGATTGCCTTGGGAGTGGATTGCCAGGTCCTTCTCCCATTTTCGCGGTGCTGGGAATTGAACTCGGGACCTCAGAGGCTGCAGCGCAGCGCTCTACCAACTGAGCTAAATCCCAGCCCGTTGGTTGTGTGTATATATAGTTGTATATATATGTATATATATGTATGTGTATATATATATATATATAGTTGTATATATATGTGTATATATATATAGTTGTATATATATATGTGTGTGTATATATATGTGTTATATATATGTATAGTTGTATATATGTGTGTGTATATATATGTGTGTATTATATATATATATATATATATATAGTTGTTGTTGTTAGGTGCCGTCGAGTCTGTGTCCGACTCATAGCGACCCTCTGTACAACAGGGGAAACACTATTGTCCGTGCTTCTCTGCTGTTCATAGGTTTTCAATGGCAGATTGATTTTTGGGAGGGGGTTGCCAAGTCCTTCTCCCAAGCCTACATCTTCTGGTGTTCCCAGGCGGTCTCCCATCCAGGTACTAACCAGGCCCGACCCTGCTTAGCTTCCAAGATCTGATGGGATCAGATGCCACAGAGCTATGGCTGCAGACTATCTATCTATCTATCTATCTATCTATCTATCTATCTATCTATATATATATATGTATATATATGTATATATATGTATATATACATTACCCAGTTTAATTAATTGTACCATAGTTCACACAATCCTCTAGTTGCATACAACATAGTATAAGCACAACCTGGTTATAATCTGATACACCCCTTTCAAGTCATTTGATAGAGGAGCTGAATCAATTAAAGACATAAAATGATGGAGGAATGGGATTTAATATGATAAACATTTGATTCTTTCCATATTTATATGAATCTTTAATATAAATCCTATTAAAATCTGAACTTTTAAAATTGTAAAATGACAACATTCAAATAAGGATAAATACTCAAATTTTAACTACAAAGCACTAATAATGAAATATTTCCATAGAACAGTGAACATTCAAATATCATAAATATAGTTTTGATCTAGATCTGAGTCACAGAATAAAAATTTGATCCTCATATATACATAAAACTACTATATAACAAAGTGGTAGTTAAACAGATTTGGATAAACAGATAGGCTGACACACCCAAAATCGTGATGAAAATCCATAACATGGTGCAATATTTTACGCTTTTTAACATGTATTCTTCATATGAATTTCTCCTTTCTCTATTCATATGTCTATATGCATGCATTGTATACATGTTGTTGTTGTTAGGCACCCTCTAGTCGGTGTCTGACTCATAGTGAACCTATGTACAACAGATGAAATACTATTGTCATGCTTTTCTGCTATTCATAGGGTTTTCAATGGCTGATTGTTTTTTGGGAGTGGGTTCCCAGGTCCTTTTCTCAAGCCTACGGTATCAGATATTCCCAGGCCGTCTTCCATCTAAGTATGAACCAAGCCTAACCCTGCTTAGTTTCTGAGATCTGACATCTGACAGGATTGGATACCACAGTGGTACAGCTGCAGGCAATATGTGTGTATATATATGTATGTATACATATATATGTATACATATATATGTGTATATATTTATATATATACAGTTTTTTAATTTATTATTTTATTTATTTTGTTAGGTACCATCAAGTGAAATCTGAGTCATAGACACCCTGTGTACAACACAATGGAATGCTCCCTGACACTGTGCCATGCACACAATCTTTTTACATTAAAGTTCATTGTTGCAGTCACTGTTTCTTCTCATTTTGAGTTGTGCTACACCACCAAAAGGAGGTTCCAGAGGCTTTAGTCCATTCCTGTCATTAAGGTTGACTTACATGGCAATCCACTCCTGAAGCAATCCTGAAACAGCCAGCCACTGAAAACTCAATGAAAGTTTCTATGATTTGGGCTCCATTTGAGGGTACCTAATGACATCATCAACAATAACAACTATGACTACTACTTTGTCAAGTCAACTTTTCCCCAGTTGGTTCTTGAATGCCTTCCACCCTGGATGGCTCATTTTCTGGCACTATATTTAACAGTGCTTCTCTGCTATTCATAATTTTAAAAGGCTAATTTTTTTCAGGATGCCAAGTCCTTCTCCCTAGTCTGCCTTAGTCTGGAAGCTCAGCTGAAACCTGTCCACCATGAGTGATCCTGCTGGTCTCTAAAATACCAGTGGCCTAGTTTTCAGCATCACAGCCACATGCAAGCCCCAAATGCATGACAGGCTGACAGAAATGTGGGGGATACATCACTTCAGAGGGTATTAAATGCTTGTTTCAATCATCAAATAAAATGTACAATAATCATTAAATGTCAAATAATCTCTTACATTTACCCCTATGTTTACGCATTCTGATGCTCTTCTTTTCTTTCTGAGATCTAAATCCACTTCTGATATTTCTATTTTTCTTTTTAGAATAGTTCCTCCAGTGATTTTTTTAAGGATAAGCTTGCAAAAAACAAATTTTCTGTTTTCTTTCATCTGGGATTATCTTTATGTTACTTACATTCCTGAAACTATTGTTACCTGGGCACAGTATCAGTAGTTTACAAATTTTTCTTTCAATACTTAAAAAATGTATTTTTGCTTTCTTTTGTCCTCCATGATTCATATGAGAAATCCATTGTTTTCCTGATGTGTTTTTTTCTTCTTCATAAACTTAATAATTCATTTCTCTCTGGCTGCTTTAATATTTTTTCTATCTTTAGTTTTTAGGAAAGACTTGTTCAATCTTGTTTATTTCTTTATACTCAGGAAATTTGTTAGCCTTTTACTTTTTTTGTTTGTTCAGCCCTACTTCCTATTTCCTCTTTGGAATTGTAATGTTCAAATATTACTTCTTTTCTTATAGACCATAGGTTTCCTTTCATTCTAACTTTTTTTTTTTTTTTTTTTTTTTTTTTTTTTTTTTTTTTTTTTTTTTTTTTTTTTTTTTTTTTTTTTTTCGGTACTAGGGGTTGAATCCAGGGCCTCATGCTTGCATGCTATGCAAGTGCTGGACCACTGAGCTGCACCCCCTGTCTCCCCATTTTTTTTTTCTTTACTTTTTGAGACAGGGTCTTGCTAAATTATGCAGACTTCCTCTGTTCTCGAACTTGTGATTTTCCTGGCTCCACCTCCCAAGCCGCTGGGGATTACAGGTGTGCACCACCACACCCAGCTTCATTCTAATTTTTTATAATGTCTACTTTCTCTCTGCAATTTTGTCTGCATAAATTCTTTTGCTATATATTCAAATTTGGCAACTACGTTTTTATCATTTTTTCTCTACTACATTCACCCAGCGATGTTGATTTTAAATAATTCAGTTATTGAATTTTCAGTTCCATATACACATTATTTTTGTTGTAACTTCTATTGCTTTCCTGAGATTTTCTCATTAATTTTTTCAAAATTATTAGACTGAATCATTATAAAATTTTCATTGTGATTTCTCCTTAAACCATGAGGTATGTGTCCATGTGTATTTGTGCATACTATACATATACTTTTATTCTTAGGTTAGATTTTAAAACTTGGTATCAATTTATAATTTTATTTTATTGTTCTCAAATATATATATAATACTCATTTTTCAAATTTAGTAAAATTTTATCTTTAGCTAAATGTATTACCCTTTTACATTATTTCTTTATAATGAAAATTAATGTATAGTGTGATAGTTATAGGCAAGAAGTACTTTTGTATCAAAAAGGCATACATTAATGGTGTCATTTATTTGACCTATA
>VMDO01040373.1:0-11978 GCA_007922755.1 Pedetes capensis | reverse complement strand
AGTGTTTCATCTGTTGTACAAAGGTTTGCTATGAGGCAGACCGGACTTGAAGGCACCTAACAACAACAAACCAATAATGTAAAGTCCATGGTCATGTGTGCCCAAACATTAAAGGAGTGTCTGTGTAATAGGTATTTTTCAGCATAAAATTCAAGGGAATGGTTCAAATTATTACTAGTACTATGGAACTAGCTATTATGAAAGGGTATGAGGGTAAAGGTTTTCCATTTGAATTTGCTTGAAAATCAATTGGGAAAGAATTTATCTCACACTGGAAATGTCCCATATCAGGTGGATAAGAACTGGAATTCCACAAGGACTCTAGCTTTCACCTTTCCAGGAGATGCCCTGGTGAAGGCCTGTGAGCAGAAGAGGATTCTGGATCCTTGGCACAGACAGCATTTGCCTCAGCAGTCTTGGTAGGATTATGTCAAAGAATTTAAAAGTTCAAGGAACAGAGCAGGGTGTGGCAGCCCACACCTTTAATCCCAATGGAGGGAGTGGCAGAGACAGGAGGAATGCAAGTTTGAGGCCAGAGGCAGCTATGTAGTGTTCTTGAAAAATGCTAAGAGAGTGGAAGCAAAGTGTTCACTTAACAAATTTGAAGACTATGTGAGGTTTCATATATATGTATATGTATATGTATATATATAGTGTATATATATATATATATGTATTATATAAGTTTAATGAGTCCAAATTGTATACGTACAAGCTTCAATATATCACATTGTACAGAGTAATTTCATACAAGTATTCCTATCAGTTAAGTAAAATTAAAACCTAATTTTAACATCTTGTGGATTAAATTGTTATTCAGAGAATAGGAAATGTGTTAACTTAATCCAGAATAGTTAGTTATGTCATGCTAATACTCTGTGCAGAAACCTAATTAGGGTGTGGCTTACAGGATCCTAATAGAAAGGCTTCCCAAATGCCAAGTATGTTCTGTTCAGAGGTTCTTGAAAGTGGTTGCAGGAGGAGACACCTCAGGAAGTTCCAGCTGCTATACAGAGCGTCCAGACCACAGAACCACGCAGAACCACTGAGTCAATGGCTGGCAGTACCTGTAATCACTGCTCAAATCAACTTGAGAATCTTCGGGTGTGTATAAGCTTCTGAGTATATGAACTCCTATTTTTTATTCCTCTTATTTTTCCTAAATTCAGTTACCGGAAGGCTGAGGTCTTTCCCAAAGAAATATACTAAGCCTAGATAGTAAAAATCATGTAATTATTTTCTATTTACAGAGCCACAAAATTCTCATTTCTATAGTTGTTTTTGCTTTGCAGCCTTACCACTGTGGCATCTGATCCTGTCAGATCTCAGAAGCTAAGCATGGTCAGACTCGATTAATACTTCCATAGCAGACCGCCTGGGCACACCAGGTGCTGTAGGCTTGAGAGAAAGACCTGGCAACCCACTCCTAAAACCAATCAGCCACAGAAAACCCTGTGAATAGCAGAGAAGCACTGACAATAGTGTTTTGTCTGTTGTACATGGGTGGCTATGAGTCAGACACTGACTCCTCATCATCTAACAACAACAACAACATACTTCTTAAGAACTTTTGAAATTAATGTTTTTCCTCTTTGTGTTCCTTAAATATCTAAGTTGGGAATTTATGGAAGGGAAGTCCCAGATATCATGCAGCTTTATCCTTGACATGGGACCTAGCCTTAATTGGATGACACTGTAGAAAGTGCAAAATGCCAGTATCCTGGATTTTCAGGTTATATCTTTCATCTTTGAAGTGCCTTATATCATCTAATAATGGCTGTTACAAGGTTGCGTTGGCGACCACAGTGAGTGTTGAGAAATGGGAGGGTTTCTGCCTTCATTCTGGTCTGGACTTGGGAATCTATTCAAAATCACAATGTATTAGGTAACATCAGTTGTCATTCTCACATGTGGTTTACACATTTCCAAATGTGAATGAACTTAACAGAGAACATCTTATGAGTGTGTATATATTGCTCTTCCACACTTTACTAACACCAGTTTTACAAATTTCTCTGTTTAAATTAGAAGGTACTTCCTGCAGTTTTCATTTTTAATAGTCACTATAAACACAAAAAGGGGCTGGGATTTAGCTCAGTTGGTAGAGCTCCCCTCTGCAGTCTTTGAGGTCCCGAGTTCGATTCCCAGCACCACAAAAAATGGGAGAAGGATGTTGCAACCCACACCTGAGGCAATCCCAAAACAACCAGCCATTAAAAACCCTATAAGGGTCACTATGAGTGGACACGACTCAACCGCACCTAACAACAACAACAACAACAACAACAACAACAACAACAACAACAGCACAAAAATCAATCCAACATTGAAAACCCTATGAATAGCAGAGAAGCACGGACAGTAGTGTTCCACCTGTTGTACATAGGGTTGCTATGAGTTGGACACCAGCTCGAGGGCACCTGACAGCACAGCATAAAGACAATACTTAGGAATTTAAGAGCAAAAAATATTTTCCCCCTGAACCATCTGAGAGGGAGTGGGGACCAGATAGTGTATGTAACAACTTCTCCATCTTTTTTGATTATATTGTGTGAATGCTATTTTTGTCTCAGGTCCTTTATTGGTTTATTAAATTTGCATGGATTTTCATTTTCCTAAGGACATTGGTGAAATAGTATTCCTTTCTTATTTTGAAATTAAAAAGTTGATGTTAAGTCTACATGTTTGTCATTCCTCTACACTCGATTAATGTCAAGGCTTTTATTCTTTTCAAACTTTTATTATTTGTTTTTGTGTGTATCTCTTTTGATCGTGGAAGACATTTCCAAAAGTATTTTCCATATTATGTTGCCTAATATCTGGGCTATTATTTATTCTGTCTTGCATCTCAAATATGGCTTTAATTATTGTTTTAGTTTTTAGAATATTTTAATCTGTTTTCTTCTGACACATTCCTTACTGATGTGATATTATTTAGTTATTAAGGCCCTTGGCTGGAGATCTACCTCTGTGATAGCTAAATCTATGACTATAGCTCAGTGGTAGAGTGTCACAGCAATAAAAAGAAGAAAAACCAGTCTTTGGAGGTGTTTCCAGTGGATTATTTAAGATATCAGGAAAGGCGATAATTTAATCTAGAATACTTAAAAATGTCAGGTAAATACTCTGAGGTGCAGAAACCTAATTATGGTTAGACGTAAAGAATCCTAATATAAACACTTACCAAATACAAAGAGTGTTCTCTTTGCCAGGGATGTAGGATGCCTTGATTTCCTTCCCCATCACATACCCCCAAATCATTTTCTGGGTACTATTCAGGAGGCTGAGGCAGGAGGATTGCAGGACTGACGGCAGTCTATACAACATAGCATAGGCTTCTTGCAATTATAAAAATATTTTCACTCTTCAGTGAATTTTTAAATGTCAAACAGCTATATACTTTTGCACTCTACTAATAATTAAACACAATTCCCAAAATTATTCTAAAATATAAAAATACTCAGGACTTTACCTTCCCTTCATCTCTTAGTCTGATGTCCCCTTCTGCTCCTGGCATATTTTCTTTACGAAGTCTGTTATGTTACCCTTCTCTTCTTCAATCTCTAGTCAAACAAAATCTGTGTTTACTGACTGTTTTATGCATTTACATGCAATTTGATTTATGGAAGGCTTATCATAAATGATTATCCTAAAAAGATAAGGGAAAGGGTTATGAAAATCTGAGGACTGATCTGATGAACGATGTAACCATTGTTACACTACAGAAGACAAGAATAGTGAGAGAATAGACTCCCTCAGATCTGCCCTGTGTTCAAGTACTTTTGGATCCCATAAAATTTGGAGAGAATTTATGAAAGAAGAAAAACTTTTCCAGAGGTTTAAATAGAAGAAATAAGAAGCCAAACATAAAGTTGTAATTCTCATGGCATCCTGGCTATTTGAAAACAGAGGCAACATTATTAACTAGAAAGTATTCATTCCTGAGGGTGGGGGGTCCTGAAAAATCTATGGATTGGTCATTTACTGCAGGCTTACTTTCCCCCCATGAAAAGTCCATAAGCGCCTTGTGCCAGGGGCATCACTGGCTTGTCTACTTCCAGCACCCCATCCATACCTTTTGTGACAGGTGTCCGGCTCACAATTAGACAGTGGCCACATTTAAGGCACAACAGAATGAAACTCCTCTCCCTTTTGTTCATTTCTCTTCTCAATTTATCTTTTGACTCTCTATCCCAAGGACCCTACACCTGCACCCGTAGCCCTGTGGCATCCAATCCTGTCAGATCTTGGAAGGTAAGCAGAATCGGGTCCGGTTAGGACTTGGACGGGAGCCCTCCTGGGAACACCAGATACTGTAGGCTTTGGAGAACGACCCGGAAACCCACTCCCAAAAATCAATCCACCATTGAAAACCCTATGAATAGCAGAGAAGCACTGACAATAGCGTTTCGCCTCTTAAATGTATGGTCACTATGAGTCAGAAACTGACTTGATGGCACCTAACAACCACATCTCCAGGACTCTATTGTTATCTACACCTTATTCAGTGACAGGACTGGTGTTCATTTCATTAAGTTCTACTAATATTGGCACGGGGCTGGGATTTAGCTCAGTTGGTAGAGCGCTGTGCTGCAATCTCTGATGTCCCGACTTCAATTCTCAGCACCGCAAAAATGGGAGAAGGACCTGGCCATCCACTCCCAAGGCAATCCCGAAACAGTCAGCCATTGAAAACCCCATGTGGGTCGCTATGAGTCGGATACCAACTTGATGGCACCTAACAACAACAACAACAATATTGGCACTGTTGATAGTTTGGAAGGCAGACTAGAGTGGGTTGTGGAGTGTTTTATTATTTCAAGTAAGCCTATAAAAAGCAAACATATATACCAATTCAGAAGTAGACACTCTTCCCTTTACATTACTAATAGTAAATTATAGAAGTAACCTTTTGCAAATAAGTTGTGATACTTCCCATTAATCCCAATGAGGTGAGTAACCTTATATCTCTTTCTCTGTATGAATAGAGATCACACAGACCTGCTAAGTTGTGAGTGGGTAGAAATTGAAACGTATGTGGTCTTCTTTGCACAACTGAGACCTTACCAGTGGCCCACAGGCCAAGCTGCATATGGCATCTATTCATAATGGAGGGCACTGGTCCACAGAAGACATCCTGAGTTACTGGAATGCATGGAGAATAATCTCCTACCCAGAAACAGCCAAGCATTCAAAAGAACCCAGTCATGGCTGGACTGGGAAAAGATAGCATTTAAACATTTTTCTGGAGAAATGTGCAAGCTAAAGTGGTTAGAGATTTCTTGCAAATTGAGGAAGTTCCACGCATTGACTGAATTCGTACAAGATGCTAAAGAACGCATTTTAAATCCCCACAAAAGTAACAAATGCAACAAACATCCAGCCTTCCCCAAAAGGCCCCTGACTGTTTATTTCCACTTTTACAAAGAAAATAGGGCTCAGTTCTCCAAAATGTACCCTGAGCTGAGCAACAAGAAGCTGACCAAGGTCCTCTCTGAGAAATAAAAGCAACTCCCAGAGCAGATAAAGCAAACATACATTCAGGCTTTCCAGAAGGAGAGAGAGGACTTTCAGGAAAAACTGGCTCGATTCAGGGAGGACCACGCTGGTATGGCCTAGGCTTCCAAGAACTCTGATGTCCCCAAGGGCACCAAACCCAAACCCCAAAGATGTTACAAATGCCTGAGAATCCTGTGAGGCCCCCTGAAACTGGTGGATTCTCCCAAGAGGTGAAATTTCATGGAGAGCCCCAGAAGCCCCCCATGAATGGGTATCACATATGCCACCAAGATTCCTGGTGCAGCAGGGAGCTGCTCCACTTGCCCCCGAGGGAGCGCTGGGTAGAGATCAGCAGGCGCTGGCAGCGAGTGCCCCAGAGCCTGAAGGAGCACTATGAGAGCCAGGCAGAGGAGCTGCAGACACAGTACAGGGTGGACCTGGACCTCAGGCTCTAGAGTTTGTCCCCGGAGGAATACAGTGCTTACAGAGAGGCTGCGGCCACCTATGGAAAGCGCAAGAAGGTGATGAGGCCAGGGGGCCCGAAGCCCAAGCTGAGAAAGCAGATTTGCAGTCCCTGTCAGCCCAGAGGCTGCAAGAAGGGCTGGGAGGAGCAGGGGCTGCAGGCGTCAGGGACACATCGGGCAGAGAGTGTTCTGGACCAGGATGGTGACCCTCAGGGGCCAGAAGAGCATAGGAAGGAGGCCAGGGAAGAGGCTGAGGGAGCATGTCCTCAGGCCCCAGAAGTGCAGATGAGAGACAATGAAGGTGGAGATGGAGGCTCTGAGGCCAGGGGCTGCAGCTCATCTTCCTCAGAGGACGCTGACTTAGGCAGTATCTGATCTCTGCCCACATCCAACACTTTGGTGGAAAAACTCCCAGCTCACGTGCAAGACATGCCTGCCAGACAGAGGAAACTCTCCTTTCTGTGCCATTTTACTTCTGCACGTTCATCCCTCTCTCCTTCCCCTTTCTTCCCCAAAATACAAAGAAGTACAGGTTCGAGAAGAAGGGAATTGGGCTGAGTTCTTTCTATATTAGGTCTAGGAGCCTGGGGAAAGAGGCCTATGAGAAAATATATGTAAGTATCATCCACGATCGCCAACTTTAGCCCCCATACTACCCCCAGTTGCAGTTAATTGCAATTCTTGCAATTGAGCCTCGTAAAATGAAGGACGAATTGAGGCTGCAGTTAGACTCAGGTTCCTGACGTAAGTTCTGCTCTCATTTTCTGTCCCCCAGTGGAGGCTGGGGGACAAACATGAGCTTGTGGCTCTGCCCCTTCCCTCTGAAACTCTCTCAGGACTGCTAGGCTGAAGGAAGGTTTGATGGGCACTAGGGCAGATTCCTTAAGAAAATTGACAGCTTCCTGGTAACTCTCCCGTTACTCTCTGAATTAAGTCCTTCACCATGCTGACACACAGAAATGGACCCAGTCAAACAGGCAGCACTTTTATTTAACTCTACACTTTAAATGATACTTTTCTAATTTCAATAAATGGAGATTAGAAATTAAAATTGCCCTGGAGAGTAACTCAGTGACACAGCATGGGAGGCCTTGGAGATAATCTCGAGCTCCACAAATAAAAAGAAATATAACAAAATCAAAGAGAAAAATGAAAGCGTTTGATGAGATGATTTGCATGAACTCCTCTGTGGAACCAAAGTCTTATGACTGTGGGACCTGTGTCTGTAAGTGCTGGATGGATTTCCACAAGTAGAATCTCCAAGCTTTCCTGCAGTTCAAGGTGAGCGAATCTCACCTTTATGTTGATGACAAGCAGACACACAGAAAGATAAGGACAAAGTGAAGTAGACTCTTCTGTGACACTATTTGCTCTCCCCTCAATTCATTATTAGTCATTATTATTTTGACTGGTGTTTCATTAAAACCATACACATATATAGTGCCTTTTTATAATGTTTCCCATGAATATCCCCAGCTGTTTTTATATTTTGTTCTCATCAATTTTAACATCAGAGTAGTGACATCATTTTTAAGCAAGCTATAGAAAACTACTGCATTTTGTGTGTTTATATTGGTCCTAAAAGTATATGTAAAATTTGTGTTTTGGTTTTTCTTGTCTGTTTTTTGCTTTTGATTTTGTGTGTTTACACAGGGTATGACAACACATTCCATGCTAGATAGGAATACACTATGTATTTCAGCCTAGCCTCAAACTCAAAATCTTCCTGTCTCAGCTTTGCAAATGCTAGGATTATAGGATTGTCCTACTACACCTGCATTTTAATTTAGTTTTTAACTAATAATCCATAAAACTGTACAGATTTAAAACATATTATGATTTGTCTTGGTACATGAATACATAGTGTAATGTTTAAATTAGGGTAAACATATTTGTCTCCTCAAATATTTATTACTCAGTTAAGGTGAAAATCTTAACAATCTTTTCTCCTAGCTTTTTGGAATGTGCAAGACATTATTGTTCAAAAACATCCCGGTGGACTTGTATTTATATAAAAATTATAAGGAAAAAGAAGAAGAACAAGAAAAGGAATCTGGAAAGACACAGGTGTAATGTCCCTTTAGAATATTTCTAAATCTCTAGATGAAAAAGAAAGAGAAATTGGGATAACATATATATCATGAAAGCCGATGGGACCTAAGTAGCAAAAGATACTGGACTAAAGGAAAGGGAGAAGGGCCAAGAAGAAAGGATAAGGGGAGAAAAGAGAGGAAATACCACATATGTTACCCTTGTGACAAAATCAGGATATACGTATATGGAGAGATATACTCAAAAAAGACCTGCACTGAGAAGGGAGACCATGGTGCAAAGGGAGGACATGGGGGAGGAAGTAGTAAGAGGGTAAGCAGGGAAGTGAACCTGATCAGTGTACAATGGAATGCCTGTGTAGCAACGGCCTGATAAGACCCATTAAATTGTGTAATATGAAAAAGAAGAGGGGAAGACTCAGCACCAGGCACTCTATGGCAAATGGGCACTAGAGCTCATCCTTGGACTTGAGGAGTAAAAGAGAACATGAAGTTGGATCTGAATACCAAGGGTGATGTAGATTGGAGACATTTGGGAGGAGAGGGTTCTCCAGGGCTTCCTGCCTGGAGATGCCCCATGCTCTGTCTCTGCAGCCTTCTTAGGCAGAGGTGGGTCCCCTGCCTCCCATCTGGCCAAAGGAGGAGCCTTTGTTGGATGATGTCAAGAGTGCAGATGACCACGAGGCTGATGTTGACCTTGAAATCAGAAAATGAACCTGGGATGGAGCTAAAGATGCAAACCAACTGGGGAATCAGACACCTGAGATCGGAAGAGGATCTCAGACTGGGCAGAAGGCATAAAGAGAACCCCAACCCCTCAAACCCCAGACTCGGCCTACAGTCCATGATCAGTCTTACTCAAAATTTCTAAGATGTTTCTGGAAGGCATAGATTGCCCCTTGCTACCACCATGCCACTCCAAATGTAAACTTCTCTGTGGGAACTCTGCCTCCTCCTCCTCACAAAAGGAAGCCATGAGCATTGGGAGGATTTCCTCCCATCTGGGTCCAGGGATCCATAAATTACAAATACTGGGTTGAAAATAGACCAATGGAGAGCTGGCAGAAACAGATGTACATGCTACAGGAAGACCAAGGAAACAGCCACATTCACATCTCTGCCTCTAACCATTATATTAAACAAGGTAAATCAAGGATTGTACATACCCCTAATGGTAACAAAGAACTAAGTAGATACAGCACAGTTAGTGTTTAAAAGAGCATCAAATTATATTCAAAAATTTGAAATGCCCAGCTATTCAAAAAGAGAACATAATTTATATATTCTAATAAATGAATGTCTGCTCTAACACACACACACACACACACACACACACTCACTCACACTCACACATACATCTCCCTCATAGACACATATAATCCCTAGATGCAAAGGGGGATATGAATTAGTCACAAATCCTTGTCCTTCTTTTTGTTATATTGATGTCTGTTTAAAGGGAATCCGGTGATATTTCCATTCTCATCCTTGGTCTTTTTGAACTCATTTATTTATTTCAACACCTTTACAGAGTTTGCTCTTATTCTACAAAATATTATGATGAAGCATAAATTCTAACTCAATAGAGTGCACAAATATTGTAGTTTGGAGTGTTCCCATTTCTGACAATTATTAGGCTCCTGGCTGGCAGTGATTTGGGCTTACATCAGTGGTATTAGTAGGAGACCTTGTTTCTTATGTGTTCCTTTCTTTCACTTTTTGATCTTCCTGTCTCACCCACCACAGTGCTGGGATTTCAGGAATTACAACATACCTGGCTTGTGTGAATAAATTTTCTAGCCAAAAGTATGAGTCACTCTTATTTTTGAAGTGTGGTGAGAGGAGAGAGAGAAAGAAAAAGTCAAAATAGCAGTCAGCTAAGATGTTAAAGTCTCTAGAGTCATCACAAGGAACTCTGTTTTGAGGTCAGTAGTCACACCTATAAGTTCATTTCCAAAGAGGAGGAAGTGCAACAAAATCCCTGCAATTGGAAATGAACCTCATACATTGAAGTAAAAAAATAGGTTTTCTCACCAAAAATGCAAAAGAGAAAATTGTTAGAGGGTAATAGGACGAAAGGGAAGAGAGGGCTCTGGAACCAGCCAGGTCAGGTGGTCCGTGCTTCCCTGATAGATAGTGCCCTTACAAACAACATACTTGCTAGAAAGAAACAGAATTAAGATCACTTCTTACTTCTATATTCAGCCAGGAAGGATGATTTGACTGTTGGGATGTTCATCATCCTGATAGTAGAAAAGGACACTATTTAGAAGATTCTGCTCCCTGATCAAGATTACTATCTGCCTGGATTTCTATAACCTTTTGCGATACCTGACTCTGAGCCCAATCCTTGAAGACTCTGGGAATCCATTTCCCCACTCGAGGTACAGTTCAGAAGCTAAACACTTCTTTCCTTCCCCTGTAGGCTCAAACCACCATAAAGACCAATCCCCACCTTGGCTCAAGGCAGTAGTAGTCCTTTACTACTGCCCACCTGCCTTTAGAATGTGTGTAGATATTTGCTATCCTTAATAAAATTATTCCATACTCAATGCTCATTTCTGTGTCTCGTATAAATTCTTTTCTATGGGGAAACACAGAAAAACCGAGGTACCAGCTTGCAGGTGGAGGAAGGTAATTGATGCTTTTGGGGAAGCCCCTGCCTGCCTCTGACTCTCTGGCCAGTGCTCCCAACCTGTGCTTCCTTCTCCAGAATTGGTCCCTGTGTCTCCTTGCTAAAAAAATTCTAAACAATGTTCTGTCTTTCTTATTTTCAAATTAAAGGGGCTTTTCTTTAAAAATTTACTTTTTGCTGTTGTTATTAGGTGCTGTCGAGTTGGTGTCCTACTCATAGTGAGCCTATGGACAACAGATGAAACCTTATTGTGCTTCTCTGATGTTCATAGTGTTTTCAAAGACTGATTGTTTTGGGGAGTGGGTTGCCAAGTCCTTCTCCAAACCGTACAGCCCCTGGTGCTCCCAGGCAGCTTCCCATCCAAGGACTAACCAGGTCTGACCCTGCTTACCTTCTGAGATCTAACTGGTTTGGATGCCACAGTGGTACAGCTGCCAGCTTTTATGTTTTGTGCACACGTTCATTCCACACAGTAAAGGGTTTCAATATGACATTTCCATGCATGCATATAATGCACTTGGATCATATTCACTGCTTATTTTACTATTTCTTGCTTTCCCTCCCTTTTTCTTTTTCCCCCTTCCACATGCATAGTGCTTTACATATTCATTTGGACAGTTTGCACTTGTGGAGGGTAGAAGACACCCCTCTGTGGCTTCTTAGCCTTTATGACAGAGTACTGGACTAAGTCTGCTTTGGACTTTCTCCTTCAGAAGGCCCCAGGTGACTGGTATGAAGCACTTGTGCCTGTGAGCCTGCTTCCAAGCCCAATCAGTCTTGGCACATTTTCTGTACAAAGATAAGACTGTTGGAGTACAGAGAATGGTGTTGGAGCTGCCTGGGCTAAAGGAGGTGAATGGTTAATGGTAATCACAGCATAAGGAGCAGAAATGCAGAGCTCAGGAATGAGAGGATAATCTCTATGTAAACAATGCAAGTTCATGAATACTCTGGAAAAGTAGGGGCATATAACCCAAACATGCATTTGAGTTTTACTACAAATTAGTCAAAAGTCTCCTGAAAACGTGTAAGTTGATAAAAGTATAACCAAATGTGATATAATGCTTGCAAAATGGTAAAAGCCAATCACTCTGTACCCCACCATCATTTACCAATAAAAGGAGAAAATAAAGAAATGATGAGATCATTCTCAATTTTCAGAATTGAGGCACAGAGAGATCCAGCAGCTTCCTGAAGATCACACAACTATATAGACAGAACTAGATTAGTTTCCAGACTATCTACCATCTTCACACTTTATTTTCTGTAGCATGGCTTAGAGAATGATCTTAGAAACAGAGGGTTTTTCAAAGAGGAACATCTTTCTAATTC
>VMDO01040372.1:0-11978 GCA_007922755.1 Pedetes capensis | reverse complement strand
TTCACTTGTAATAGTTAACCTCTTCCAAAGAAGGGCTTCATAAATTTATCTTTCTTTACTCATTTACAGTGGTGGAAACACTTTATTATAACTACTCTGCAATTCAAAAGTTGGATTTTCAATTGTAATTTATGTGTCTTGTCACCTGTAGGAGAAATACCATTTGATTTTATTAGTTTCTATACAAAATGCAAATGATTGGATAATTAAAATCATTTTAAATTTTACACATATTTTAAACTGATTTGACTAATAGAAATCTTGCACAAGGCCTATTACATGCTATTTTCTGTGCCCTCAAAATGTAGCTTCATCTGAAATCCACTAATTTTGGATTACCCTATAAGACTAATAATGAAACACACAGTGTTGGTCCCATTCTGATATCTTCAATCTTTAGCTTAGTGAGAAGAGAGAAAGAGAGAAAGAAATATCCAGAGAAGTATAGTATAAACTTGCCTAAACTTGCCATTATCACACTCTCACTATCATTGCTAGCAAAAAATAAACAGTATAGCATAGGAATGTTCGAGACTAGTTACTTTTATTCTGGAAGGAGGAGAGTAGCATATCAGAATATATACTATTGATCAGGGAAGGGCCTAAAAACTTCCAGTGAATAAAATACTTGAAAAGGCTAATATAACACAAACCACCTAAAATTAAGTAGATGTTGTTGAAAAGAAAGTGTGTTTTCACAGGCTACAAGTGTAGGAAAATCAATGTAAATTTACTAAATTCTAAAATCTAGGAATGTATCCAAATAATTTCAGTATATGACTAGTGAGCTTAGTCACCTATTTTCTTTCCTAGAAACATTCTGACCTAATGAAAAATTATAAAAATTCAGAAGGCAAATAAGCTAAAGTTGTAACACACACACACATACACACACACACCTTTCTTAACATGATTGTAATCATCTTAATTTCTTGTTATATTTTAAATAATAACAGTATGCAAATAACAAAGGCTATACTACTTATGTAACATAAGTAGTATAGATATACTATTTGGGATATAATTATAATATTCTTAACAAATGGTTTTATAGTCACAGAAAGTAGAAAGGACACAGACAAAAATGTTATTTGAGGGACATAAAGGATGGAAGTGAGCTCATCCTATGGGAAAGAGATATAAATCTTCCTTGGATGTCTTATTGCAGGTGATTACCAAGTTCCAAATTCTGCTGTGGTCATTGGGCATATTCCAATATGTAACCGAAACACTCATAATTCTAGCAGATTTCTGGACTTCTTGCTGTTAATTCTATATAATCACATGAAGAAAATTAGCATTTAAGAAGATAATAAAATCACAGGGAAAATGTTAAAATCATAAAATAACAAAATCTGCAGTATAATACTGTATATTGGAGCATAATGTTGAGGTTTCCCCCAGTATATTGATTATCAAATTTAATTATAAAAAAGGGAAGTTTAGACAGAGTTAATAATAGATGAAGAATTTGAAAAGGTTTCAGATAACTGTATCCAAAGAGAGAAAAGATCCAAGATGGAAACAGCAAGTTTTATCAATTTTCGTGGCATAGAAAACTATCCTGCTGTTCCCCAAAAGAAATATAGGTGGAAACTTTCCAATTTCTTGTGGTGACATTATCAAAGCTTAATATCAAGTGCTGACAAAAAAGAGATTAAGGAATCAAAACAAAATTTTTCACAAGAAAATATAATAATGGTTCTAAATGTGATACTAATAATGTATCTTTTAAAATCCCATGAATTACTCTCTAAGTTGTTGTTATAGCAACCTTTATAAGGTTTTCAATTGCTGATTGGGGATTGTTTCAGGAGTGGACTGCCACACTCTTCTCCAACTTTTGTGGTAAGGAAGATTGAACCTATGTCCTCACAAAGTGAAGAGCAGCACTATACAAGTGAGCTTTTGACTAATTTAGCACTCTGTAAGTAGATCTAGTAATATAATATATGTTGTTAGAAGAATAAAGCAAAATGTGATTTTTTTTATGGTACTGGGGATTGATCCCGGGGCCTGGCGCTTGCATGCTTTGCAAGTGCTGGACCACTGAGTTGCACCCCATGCCCTTTTGTTTCTTTACTTTCTGAGACAGAGCCTCGCTAAGTTATGCAGACTTCCTCTGGTCTCGAAATTGTGATCCTCCTGGCTCCGCCTCCCAAGTCACTGGGATTATAGGCGTGCGCCACCATGCCCAGATAAAATGTGAATTTTTTAAAGTTAATGAAATAATTAATAACAATTATTACAGGTCACCTGTTTATGAGCACTTGATGGTCTGAACCACAACCAGCACGTGTTCTTATTCTGACTTTTGATAGTTTTGATTTTTGATCATCTCTTTCAACAAATATAGTCAATTTCATTCATATATAATCCATGTGGTGAACTCCATGTATATAGTCGGTGTTTACATTGGTGAAAAAAATGTATTTGCAATGAAAAGGTCATTGATCTGACAAAATTCAATCATGCAGTCTCCAGCATCATTTCTCTCACCAAGTCCATATTTTCCAACTACTGAGCATTATTTTTGTTTCTAACTTGTGCATTTCAGTCACCAGTAATTATCCATATATCTTTATTGCATGTTTGATCTACTTCAGATTGCAGAAGCAGGCAAAAATCTTCTTTATCTTTATTGAGTCTTTAGTAGTGGTTGCATAAATTTGAATAATAGTCATATTAATTGAAACTGAAGAAAATTAGAACAAGTATACAAGAGCCAAGGAGTGACTTCAAGTATATCCCACATGAGTGAGGAGACTGCTTCAAGGACAGATTTGATGCATTAGACACTAATGATTGAAGAGCAAACTGTGGCATGACACCAAAGCCATCACTCATAAGAAAAGTAATGGGTTATTAAAAAGACAGGAAATAAAGAAAAGATCAAATTACATGTTAAAAGAGACTCTGAAGTTTGCCCTTGAACAACAAGTAACTAAAGTAAAAGGAAGACATGATGAAGAAAGGAACTAAGCAGAAGATTTCAAAGGGCAAATTGAGAAGACAAAATCAAATATTATGACATGTGCAAAGAGTTGGAAACAGAAAACAAAAAGGGAAGAACACATTCTATTTTACTCAGTCATAAGGATTTAAAGAAAATATGCAAGTCTTAAGGAACAATAATGAACAATTCTACAGGGAAAATATTAAATGATTCAGGAAATATTAAAAGAAGATGAATACATAGAGTGCTTATACTAAAAACAATCATTGGATAACAAACCATTTCAGGAGGTTGTATATGATCAGGAACCAAAGGTACTGAAGGACAAAGTGGAAGCTACCTTGAAAGAATTGGCAAAGCACAAGATGCCAGGAATTGATAGTATACCAATAGAAATGTTTCAGCAAACAGATGTGACACTAGAAGTGAGGTGCTAGCTTGTTTATGGCAAGAGATTTGGAAAATAGTTACCTGGATAACTGACTGAATAAAGATCCATGTCTGTGCCTATTTCCAAGAAAGAG
Source organism: Pedetes capensis (assembly GCA_007922755.1). Lineage (NCBI taxonomy): Eukaryota > Metazoa > Chordata > Mammalia > Rodentia > Pedetidae > Pedetes > Pedetes capensis. The sequence continues at coordinate 8,498 of VMDO01040372.1, read as the reverse complement.
GATATGATCGAGTGTGGAAATTATTAAATGATATCAGTAATATTACATGCAAGTAAACTTTTGCTAAAGATCATTCAAAAGTGATGCAGAAATATATCTTCCAGAAAATCAAACCAGATTCAGAAGAAGGAGAACCAGGGACTTTATTGCCGATGTCAGATGCATATCAATCCAAAAGTAGAGAATACCAAAAAGATGTTTATTTGTCATTTATTGAATATTCAAATGCATTGTGGATCATAAAAGAATATGATCAACACAGTCAAATGCCTTTGAATATTCATCCTCAACAGATTACAAATAACATTGTGAAGAATAGGAATACCAGAGCCCTTAATTGTACATACATGGACTAGAAAGGCAGTTGTTCAAACAGAACAAAGAGACACTGCCTGGTTTAAAGTCAAGAGAGGTGTGTGTCAGGGGTATATAATTTCACCCTACCTCTTCAATCTCTATGCTGAGCAAATATTCCAGGAAGCTGGGCTTTATCAAGAAGAACATGGTAGCATGATTGGAAGAAGACTCATTAACAACTTGGGTTATCCAGATAACACAATTCTGTTTGCTGAAAGTGAAAAGGATTTGAAACATGTATTGCTGAAGATCAATGATCACAACCTTCAATATGGATTGTGCCTCGACATCAGCAAAACAAAAATTATCACAACTGGGTCAGGATGGAACTTTATGATAAATGGAGAAAAGATTGAGGTTGTCCAAGATACTTGGTTCTACAATGAACACTCACAGAAGCAGCAGTCAATAAATCAAAAGATACATTGCACTGGAAAAAGCTGTTGTGAATGACCTTAAAGTGTTGAAAAGTAAAGATGTCACATTGAAGAGGAAGGTGTGTTTGACTTATGCTATGGTATTTTCAGTTGCATCATAACTTAGTGAAAGCTGGACATTGAATAAGGGAGACAGGAAAAGAGTTAATACTTTCAAATTATGGTACTGGTGATTAATATTGACTATACCATGGACTGCCCCCAAAATAACAGATCTGTCTAGAAGAAGGGCAACCAGAGTGTTCCTTACATGCTAGAATGGCTAGACTACCTCTTATGTATTTTGAACATATAGTCAAGAGAGACCAATTCCTGGAGAAGGGCATCATGTTTGGGAGAGTTGCAGGTCAACAACAACAACAAAAGTAAGATCCTCCATTAGATGACTTGACACAGTGGCAGCAATAATTGACTTAAACATAAAAAAAGTCACGTGCCTGGCACAGAATTGGGGAATGTTTTTTCTGTTGTATGTAGCGTCACTATGAGTCAGACCCAACTCGATGGCACCTAGCAACAACAAAATTATTTGCCACAAAATACATAAAATCCTGAAGTAAACTAAGAATATTTGAATAGCTCCTTAAAAATAACAGGTATGTGTTTAAAACCAAAGCATATTTTACTTAGATTTGAAAGAAAATTATTCAATTTATTATGTAACATATATAAATAACAAAGTAAAATATAGGACAATGTGGTGGCCTTGGATATTAAATCTACATTTTCAACTTATTCCATCTAACTAAAATTTGGTTTTAGGTGCCATCAATTTGGGTCTGACTCATAGAGACTGTATGTATAACAGAACAAAACACTCCCCAATTCTGTGCCAGGTACACAATATTATGCTTTTAAGTGAATATTATCGATGAAATTATACAGATAATTTTAAACAAACTCATACATTTGTGAGTACTCGTTTTCTTAATATATATATATATATATATATATATATATATATATATACAAAATTTGAGTAATATTATGTTTTATAAATTGGAATTAATTCCCCAAACCCAAATGTGACATATTAAAGGATACAAAGAAATGAAATGATAGTATGCTATATTATATACCATATTGTAATTTTTCATATTTGACATAAAATTGAATGTCAACTCCATTATTCATGTATATTTCATTATTTTATTCATGGATATATCATAAGATGTAACTCTCATCAACAGTATTAGCACTTTTATTTTACTATTTAAATGAATCTTCAACAAAAGAAGGGAATAACCAAGAAAAGTATAATTTCATAAACAGTGTTGGACTTTACAACATTTTTACCTGGCACATGTCCACAAGATTTCTCCCAGATTTAGCATTAATTTGTGTAGAAATTGAACATTGTACTCAGAATGGAATGAATGTAAAAAATAACCAACAACATTGACAATACAAAAATGGTAATGTAGATGAGTAAATGCAATCCTAGTTACATGTTTATGCCTTCTCCAAATTGTTATATCTATATGGCTACCATGACTTGCACAGGCAATTCACTGGAGTTCATGAAGAAATGGGTAATGAGAAGTATCAGAAGGTCCAAAAGCAAACAGTGGGTATGCTATGGGCTAGCCATGAATACTTTATAACAACTTCTTAGCTAATTGGGAAAAACTAAAATGCATCTTTCCTATGACATAAAATCTCACTCAAATCCCCAAAATAACATATTTTATCAACCATTAAAACCCCTGAAAATTCTAAAACTAAAAATTTTATCAAAGATTTTATTTATCTAAGTTCAAATTCAGATGGCATAACTTATTATATTGTACAGCAATTATCAAATGCATGTCCTTATACATGAATACCCTTGTTGTTAAGTGCCATTGAGTCAGACCAGACTCATAATGATCTTATGTACAACAGAATGAAACATTTTCTAAGGCCCCTTGTTATAGCAATTCCACTTCTTGGTATTTTATATTAAAGGAACACTATAATTTTTGTAGCATGAGAATGCATTCTAAAGAATTGCATCACATTATTGACTGGCATAGCAACATGAAATAAAGAGCAAAATGATTTAGAAAGGGCCATATGAATTTGAGTGTATTAATATTGCAAATAATACAGTTTTACTTAGAATTTTGTGCTTTCTATTGATCACTTTGCCTGCAGCCATAGCCCTGTGGCATCCGATCCCGTCAGATCCCGGAAGCTAAGCAGGGTCGGGCCTGGTTAGTACCTGGATGGGAGACCACCTGGGAACACCAGATGCTGCAGGTTTGGGAGAAGGACGCAGCAACCCTCTCCCAAAAATCAATCTGCCATTGAAAACCCTATCAACAGCAGAGAAGCACTGACAATAGTATTTCCCCTGTTGTACAGAGGGTCACTATGAGTCAGATACCAACTCGATGGCACCTAACAACAACAACAATTGATCACTTTTGTGAGAGTTCTATTGTTGTTGTCAGGTGTGATCTAGTCAGATCTGACTCATAAAGACTAAACACAACAGAAGGAAACATTATTCAACATGCTACCATGCACATGATATTTTTATATTTGAGCCTACTGTTTCAGACACTATATTTCTTATCATTTTGTGTTATGCCACATCAGTAAAAGGAGGTCTGAAAGGCTTTAATTCATTCCCATCATTAAGGTGGACTCCACATTGAGGAGGCAACTCTTCCCCAGATGTTTCTTGAATGTCTTCCAGTTTCAGGGGCTCATTTTCAGGCATTATATTTCACAATGCTTCTCTGCTACTCATAGGGGTTTTAATGGCTAATTGTCTTGGGAGCACCCTGTGCCAGAGCTCTTCTCCTTAATCTTATTCTGGAAGTTCAACTGAAATCTGTCCACAATGGGTGGCCCTATTTGTATCTGAAATACTGGTAGCATAGCTTTCAGCATCACAGCAACATGCAAGCCCCAAAGGCACAAAAAGCTGACAGACACAAAGGAGTAGAGTTCTCTGAGATTTATATAGAGAGAGCTCAGTTGGTAGAGCACTGGTAGAGCAGTCTCTGAAGTCTAGAATTAGATTCCCAGCACCACAAAAATGGGAAAACCTTGCAATCCACTCCCTAGACAATCCTGAAACAGCCATTGAAAACCCTATGAGGAATGATATGAGTTGGACACGACTGGACAGCATCTAACAACAGCAGCATACAAATGCATATATATGCATATATATATATGTATATGTATGTATTTATATATATATGTATGTATATATATGCATAAATATACATGCATATGTATTATATGTGTGCCTATATATGTATACCCATATATATATACCCATATATAAATATATATATGTATATATCTCTATATATGCACATATATATGCATATACACATATGCATATGTATGTGTATCACGTGTATAGATAGAATCTGCTTATAGTGATTTTTCTCTGTTGATGAGAGCTAGTAGAATTGAAAATGGTCATGAAATAAGGTATACTGGTATTTGTAACTTCTTTACTAAAATAGAACATAGGTCAGGAGGGGTGGCACATGCCTGTAATCCCAGGAACTCGGGAGGTAGAGGCAGAAGGATCTCAAGCTTGAGCCCAGAGGGAGCCTGTATAACTTGGAGAGACTTTCTCAAGGTAAAAGAAAAATTTAAAACATGGACTGAGGGTGGAGCTCAATGGTAGCATGTTTGCAAACTGTGTATGAGGCCCTGGGTTCACCCCTGCTCCAGTACCACAAAAATAAATCAATGAATAAATAAATAAAATATTTCTATGACCTATGTTTATAAAAATAATATTTAAAAACTATTTTAATAATAAAGAACATATTATTCTCTGAGCTTGATTATCAATAACTTGGATTGACATCATGGAACCAACCTGGAGAACATTTCATTTGATGTACTTATAAAATTTTCTTGAAATAGTTAAGTGCTATTGTAAAGATTAAACAATGTATAAATCATTTAGCAAAATATTTAGTTGAATATCTATCATCCATTTATTTATTTTTATATTCCAGGAAATAGTCTATATCATGAAGGTGAAGTGATAAACACTACAGAGGAATACCACACCACTGTTGCTGTTAGATGTTGTCAAGTTGGTGTCCGACTCACAGTGACCTTATGTACAACAAACAAAACTCTATTGTTAGTGCTTCTCTGCTCTTCATAGAGTTTTCATTGGATGATTGTTTATTGTCAGTGGGTTTTGGGGTCCTTCTCCCAAGCCTACATTATCTGATGTCCCAGGCAGCCTCTCATCCAAGTACTAGTCTGGTCCGATCCTGCTTACCTTCCTAGATATGACAGGATCAGATGCCACAGTGGTATGGCTGCAAGCACCACACAATGGTTGTTGTTATTTAGGTGCCAACTCTAGCGACCCTGCATACAACAGGTGAAACACTATTGTCAGTGCTTCTCTGCTGTTCATAGGGTTTTCAATGGCAGATTGATTTTTTGGGGAGTGGATTGCTGGGATCTGTCTCCCAATCCTACAGCACCTGGTGTTCCCAGGTGGTTTCCCATCTGAGTACTAACCAGGACCAACCCTGCTTAGCTTCCAAGATCTGATGGGATCAGAAGCCACAGGGCTATGGCTGTAGGCACCACAAAATTGTTGTTGTTAGTTGCCTTCGAGTCAGTGTCTGACTCATAGAGATCCTATGTACAATAGGTGAAACACTGCTGTCAGTGCTTCTCTGCTATTCATAGGGTTTTCAATGGTGGATTGATTTTTGGGAGTGGGTTGCCAGGTCCTTCTCTCACCCATACAATTAGAGGTTACTAATTTCATGTTAGTGCAAAACATGCATATGAAAAATATTCAGTTAAGACAGTGACTTATAGTAAATCTTCTGTATATATCTGCTTATCCTTATTCAACTTTAATGTCAGAGGCCACAATCACCCATCTATCAATTTAGCTATTACAGACAATGTGTGAGATACCTTTATATCAGAGGACACCATGGAGTAGCACCTCTCCTGGAGTTAAATTACTAACATCCAAAAATAGAAATACAGTTTTATTAATTAATATATTCTTTCTTATAATGAAAGATGTGTTTTTTCCATCACAATATATGTATTTCATATGTAATACAAACATGATTATCAAAAACAGGATCAGGGATTGAGTTATGTACTCTACAACTGAATGTCACATAATATGTTGGGATTTAGCTCAGCTGGTAGAGTGATACTCTGCAGTCTCTGAGGTCCTGGGTTCAATTTCCAGCACCACAAAAATAGGAGAAGGGCATGGCAATCTACTCCTGAGGCAACACCGACACAATCAGCCATTGAAAATCCTGTGAGTGACCCTATGAGTCGTACAGGACTCCAGGGCACATAACAACAACAACAACAAATTAAAAAGAAACAAAAGCAAAAACTGATATGCTCTGTGATTATTCTATTTAACTCTCTTTTCTTTAAATCTATATTCAGATGACTTTATGATTTTCTTCCATATTTCTGCAGAAAAGCTAATAAAAGTTTAAGACTAAATAGGGCTCAAAATGTAAGTTAATATTTCACTCAAAATGTGATAAAACTTAATAAAATAAACAGTTACTATTGCATTGCAAAGTTGATTACTCAAGAATAATTAATTAACCACCAACACTCTAAAAGGTCCACAAGAGAGCTGACGACTTTGGAGATTTCTGAGTACTCCAACAATGCTAAAATTCAAAGAGATATTAAAATGTTACAACCTCTAATTTCAATTTGATTGTCCTTGGAAAGACTCCAATAAACTGGCAGAAAAAAGAGCCTATCACAGAAAGCCAAACATCTTATATAGTCTAAAGAACAGAGGAACATTTCTGCTGAATAGTCCACTTTTATCTTTTCATGAAAACATAATTCTATAATGCACATCTATGCATAATCTATCAAAACATGCATAACAAAGCTTTTAAAGTTTTAGCTCCTTGCATGTTTTCTCTGTTGTGATGGAAAATAATGCACTGGTGAAAAAAATTACATAAAGCACTGTGAATATTTAAAATGAGAAAGATTTTTTATAGTTTATTATATTCGCAGTTGCAATAATAGCATTAATTTTTTTCAATAACTCACTTGAGTGCTATTGAGTGTGTTATTCCCATGAAGCCTTTATTTTCATTACAAACAGACTGGTATAAAACTTACTTTTATGGTCACAATAATTTGAAATTATAAAAGAAACAATTATGGAAAGGTTTATTAACGAAACACAGTGTGCACCAACCTATATTGAAACCTATTCTTCTATAATTGGCACTAGAGGAGTGATATCACAGTGCATAATACACAAAGAATAAATCATATGCTGAGAATGAGTTGGGTTTCTTTTGACAGAATCCATATTGAATGCGATGCTGTAAAATAAGTCATTCAGTGGGATCTAGACAGGCTGTGGTTTTCAAACTATATTGTAGGATGCTTTAAACAGTTTATCTTCATACCACACATACTCTCCCCTCAAAAGTCTCCCCTTTAGTCTATAATTGAAGTAATTGTAACCATCAATAAAAGATGTGATAATAAAATGATTCTGTAATTAGAAGCAACAAAAATTGTATAGGGAGATACCAGCAGAGGACCAGCAGAAAGGTGCTGTCCACCAGCCAGGAAGAGGATGGCCATTAGAAACAGCATCTTGCTTTTGGACTTCCAGCCTCCAGAAGGACGTACTGCAGGGATTTTGCAAAGTCAAATCAGAAAACATAAATTAAAAGGCCCTCCAAGCTGAAAGAGCTATGCACAGGTCACCGCGAGGCTGCCTTGTTGCTGGTTCCTAGTGCTGCCTTGTGAAGTGTTTTAGAATAATGAAGATCTAAGGAGCTATCCAGGAAATGACTACTTCTAAGGAACTCTGACAATACAGAGCTGGCTGAAGCAATGTCTTAAAAAATGAGAAATTCCAAGGGATGTGCAAATCTGTAGACAGGAAGCAGTGAATGCATGACTCACTTAGCAGCTGAGCTTGGCTGAAGGAAAATAAAACTACAGCAAAGATCACAATGTGAGAACAGGGTGGGAAAGATGTCCCATGCCCCTGGACACACACAGCACAGGTTTAAGGGTGTATCAGGTTTAAGTGTCTGAGATATTTACAGCCTTTCAGCTCTAATATAGGGAAATAAAGCAGAAAAAAACATCAAGACTTGCTTGATCACATCACCAAAGTTGTGATTTTCAAACAACAAAGTACACTTTCTAAAAGTTTCTACTTTAAATATTAGTGTGAATTGTCCATGTGAAAAATGTGTGCTGGTGTATACTGGGTATTCTCAAATCTAATCTGCATTCTTTCAAAAGTTCTAAGGGGCTACAGAATTATATGAAGAATAGCTTCTCATGTGGGTTGGACTCCAGCTTGAGCACCTACCCAGCTTTCAACCACAAATCCAATAGGCATGAGATTCTAGTCAGCATCTAGTTTTGTATCCAGCTGAAAGGGTTGTTGAAAGGGTAAGGATTAGATCTGAGAATATGTGGTATGTGTTCAGGAAAGACATACTCCCTACAAAGTACAAAAGTAGCTTCAAAATAATAAGTATCCATGCATTCTACATGGATTACATAAGCATCTATTATAGAAATTCTACAACATTTAGTATGTGGTAATGAATGAGTTAAAACTACATATACATTCTCATTATAAATCCATAAAAGAGCAAAGATATGTCCTTGATCACTACTGGGTGTTTTATTCTTGTTCCTAACATCCTGTTTCCTAATTTTTGTCTT
>VMDO01040371.1:0-11978 GCA_007922755.1 Pedetes capensis | reverse complement strand
TCAAACTTAAAAACCAAAGCTATATATGTGTAAATCAGGAAAAATACATTATTCATCATTAATAAAATATGTGATGCACAATGAAAATTACTAATTATGAATATTTTTCAATTAGCAATAAAATAGTAGAACATATAACTAAAATAATTAAAAATATGAGAATTATAGAAATACAATATTGGTGGAAAGCTACAAAGTGGACTTAGTCTGGAAAGATACAGAAAAAACAGACAAAACTAATAATAGTATAGTAAGCCCAAAGCAATTCCAAAAACAATCAGCCATTGAAAATCCTGTGAGGGTCGCTATAAGTCAAACAGGACTTGACAGCACCTAACAACAACAAAGTATGATAAGCACAATTTATTCTTCATAGAACACAACTAATTTTAAAGCACCTTGAACAATCACAATAACTAAGCAAATAATAGATTAAAAATAAACTTCTTGACAGTTAAGTTGCTTCCATATCCTGACTATTGTGAAAAATGTTGCACTAAAAATAGGGATGAGAATCTCTTCATTTACCTTATTTTGGGGGGTGTGGAACATATTCATAAGTGAATTGCTGGATCTTCTGGTAGTTCTATTTTCAAATTTTGAGAAACTTCAAATAGTTTTCCATAAGGGCTACACTGATTTAAATTTCCACCAACAGTGTCCAAAGGGTCCCTTTCCTTAACACCATCACCAGCATGTATTATCTCTTGTTTTTTCAAAATATACACTCTAACTATAGTGAGGGGGATGCCTTACAGTGATTATGATGTGCATTTCCCTAATGATTGGTGAAATAGAGCACCTTTTCATACATTTATTAGCCACTTACATATCTTTGATGAAAAAATGCAGTTTTAGATCCTTTGCCCACTTTATTTTTAATTTATTCATCTATTTATTTGTATATATATTTGACACATTTGCATGTTTATGAAATATAATGTGAAGTTTTAATTTATTTATAATCTTGACAATGATCAAATCAGGGTAATTGGTATATGCATCATCTCAAATTTTTATAACTTCTACATTCAAAGCCCCTCTTCTATTTTGAGATACACAATGCATTATTGTTAACTATATTCACCCTCCTATGTCACAAGATACAAGAACATATTCCTATTATCAAATTGTAATATTTTCTCCCTTGAACAGCCTCTTCCCACTACCCTTCTTCTTACTCTCCCAAGTATGTGGTAACCACTATTCTATTTTTAATTTATATTACATCAACTTTTTTGATTTCACATATGAATGAAATTGTGGTGTTTGTCTTTCTGTGACTGACTTATTTCACTTAGCTTAATGTTCTCCAGGTACATCCATGTTTTAGCAAATGACAGGATATCATTATGTTTTATTGCAAAATAGTAATATATCATATATATTATGATATATATTATATATGATATATTATATGATATGATAAAAGAAAATATAATATATTTTCTTTATCCATTAATCCCTTGATAGACATTGAAGTTGATTCCACGTCTTGGGTATTATGAATAATGCTACAATAAACATGGGAGTGTAAGTGTCTCTTCAAAATGCTGGTTGCATTCCCTTTGGGTAAACATCTAGTAGTGGGATTGCTGGATTATATGGTAGTTCTATTTTTATTGTTGTGAAGAAACTTCATTCTGTTTTCCATGATGGCTGCATTAATTTACATTCCCATGAACAGTATACAAAGGTTTACCTTTCTCCACATTCTCATCAGCATTTGTGGGTTTTTTTTTTTTTTTGCCTTTTTTGATAATAGCCATTCTTCCTGAGATTTGGTCATATCTCGTTGTGCTTTCAATTTGTATTTCTCTGATGGTTGGTGATGACAAGTATTTTTCCATGTTTCTGTTGGTCACTTATGCCTTCTTTGGGGAAACATCTATTCAGATTTTTGCCTATTTTTAATTGAATTATTTGTTTTTTGCTGTTGAGTTTTGTCTGAGTTTCTTATAAATTCTGGATACTAACCTCTTGTCAGATATATAGCTTGCAAATATTTTTCCTATTCTGTAGGTTGACTCTTAGCTTTGTTGATTAATCCTTTGCTGGGCTAAACCACGTTTTCTTGACATAGCCCCATTTGTCAATTTTTCCTTTTGTTACTTGAGTTTTGGGGATCATGTGCAAGAAATTTTTACCCATGCTTTTTGATTATTTGCTATGTGCCCTTTTAGTTTGCTTTATATACTTTGGATTTTAACTCCTTATCAGATCTATGGTTGACAAATAGTTTTCTGCCATTCCTTTTCATCTTGTTGATTATTTTGTTGTTGTTTTTGTTGCAATGAAGCCTTTTCCTTTGATGTGGTCTCACTTGCTTAACTTGGGGTTTTTGTCTGTGATTTTGCTATCTTATCCAAAACAATCATTGCAACATTAGTGTCAAGGAATTTTTCTCTGTTTCTTCTAAGAGTTCCAAATTTTCAGAAATTAGATTGTCTTTATTCACTTTTACTTAATTTTTGTATATGCTTTAGACAGGGGTCCAATTTCATTATTTTGCATGTAGATATCCAGTTTTACCAGCATCATTTATTGAAGAAATTTTCCATTCCCCGTTACGTATTGTTGGCAACTTTGTCAAAAAGATTAGTTGAAAAAATATATATCTACATATATTTGATTTGCGTTTCTCATGTCCTGTATTTATGTTTGCACATATAAATATAAGTATGTGTACCTAAGATTATATATGAACATATATGTATATGTGTATATAGAGTCTAAATGTTTATACACATAAACATACAAATATGTACACATTTAGTTGACACTATGGGGGTGCATGTATATATATATATATACACACATATATACATACATATAAATATATATATATATACATATATATACACACACTATGGGGGTGCATGTATACATATTTACACATTCACATATAAATATATATTTCTAGGCTCTATATTCTATTCTGCCAGCATGTGTGCCTGTTTCTATAGCAGTATTATATTTCTTTGATTTGTGTAGTTTTGTAATATAGTTTGAAATCAAAGAGTATGTTATCTCTACTTTTATTCTTCTTTCTCAAAATTGCTTTGTCTACTTGAGGTCTTTTCTTGTTCAATATGAATTTTACAATTGTTTTTCCATTTTGTAAGAAATACCACTGGAGTTTTGATAAATGTTGCATTGACTTTCTGGATTGATTTAGGTAGTATGGACATTTTAACCATATGTATTCTTTAAATCCATACAATATCTTCCTATTTATATTTTTATCAAGGGTAGAAACTTTCAGTTTTAGGATGATCAAGTTCTAAGGATGTACTCTACAGCATGGGTAGCAATGGTATGTGAATTAATCCAATTGTGATAATCACTACACACTGAATAGATACATCAAAGCATCATATTATACAGCATGAGAATAATGAATATTTTCAATAAAATATTTTAAAATAATAAAAATTTAAAAAATCTAAAATATAGCTATCATAAAAACAACATTCTATCATCAAAATTTTATGACAGAAGAAATGAATAACCAGATGTCAAAATTTAAACCTCAATTTCTTGGCATCTGTAAAAAGCTAATGAGTTTAAGAAGAAATACAAACTACAATTATAGGCAATTTTTAAAATGAAAACATACAAAAAACAATCTATGTACCTATTTAGATATATATCAATAAGTAAAAAGTGGATGTACTTCAGATTAGATATGGGCATATATATGGGTGTGTATGTGCTGGGATTTAGCTCAGTTGGTAGAGCACTGTGCTGCAGTCTCTGAGGTCCTGAGTTCAATTCCCAGCACTGCAAAAATGGGAGAAAGGCCTGGCAGCCACTCCCAAGGCAATCCCGAAACAGTCAGCCATGGAAAACCCTACGAGGATCGCTATGAGTCAGATACCGACTCGACGGCACCTAACAACAACAACAACGTATGGGTGTATATGTACAACCTATGTATATGTATAGATGGGCCAAAGTACATACATATGAACATATACATAAAGTTATATATACATGTGCATTTATAGGTATATGTACATACATAATTGCCTATGTATATATTATATATAATTATGTTTATTATAATATACATTTTATATATACAAATATAAAATTGATACATTCCTTTTAGCCCATCTACGTAGTATTCCATCTGGGTGGAATGTTTACTTTTTTGGAGAATTAGCTGTAGACACTAGGAATGCGGTTACTAGAAAGTCATACCACTTCCCTTAAGATTGATATAAAAATTGATATAATAAATTTTATTCCTAAATCATGGGCATTATGAATTTATAAAATGTATTCAAATATTATCCAAAATAAAAATTCTAGTTTTAAATAGTTTCTTAAGCTATAAAAATTGAAATGCATTATTGTAAGAATTCAATTTATAAAATTTGAAATAAGCATATATAAGAAAAAGTACAAAAGAAAATATCAGTGAACTAAAACTAATAAAGCTTTGTTGTTAAGTACCATGGAGTTGTGTCTGACTCATAGCGAAACTCATAGGGTTTTCAATGGCTGATTGTTTTGAGGTTGTATTGGGAGTGGGCTGCCAGGTACTTCTCCATTTTGCGGTGATGGGGATCAAACCTGGGTCCTCAGAAAGTGTGGAGCAGCACTCTACCAACTGAGCTAAACCTCAACCCAAGAAAACTTAAGCATTCATAAAAATGTTTCAACAAAATTCTTTGAGAACAATATAAGGGAACATCATGTATCTGGAAATTTTAGTTGAAAAAGAACAACAGCAAAAGCAAATGGACATAATTGGAACAATTCAACCTGAAGAGGTTAAAATATAAATAACATTGCTACAATAAATCATATATATCTGAGAATCCAGTCGAAGCCTAAGATAGTTAGAAATATATGAATGAACACAATAATCTCATTAATAATAAAAATTCTGAATATACTAATAATCTTAATGGATATTTTTAAGTCAGCAAAGAAATAGTTCCAAAAAATTTATGTAATGAAGTGATTTCACAAGAGTTATTTTCAGATTTTATTAAATAACTCATTTCCCATTCATATAAACTATTCTTAAGCACAGAAGACTTAATCCAATTCATTTTTTAAAAGCAGCATTTATTTTGTATTTAAACATCAGAACACAAAAAGGTTCGAGATAAATAACACTTAAAAACATAAAAAGAAAAACAAAAATTAAACAAGAACTTCAGCCCCTTTTTTATTTTTTATCTGAAACAGGGTCTCACTAAGTTGCGCCTCACACTTGCATCCTTTGCAAGTGTTATATGACTGAGCTGCACCCCCAGCCCATTTTTTTTTTTTTTTTTACTTTTGTAGGCAAGTTTTTGCTAAATTACACAGACTGCCTCTGCTCTCGAACTTGCTATCTACCTGCCTGTGCCTTCCGAGTCTCTGGGATTACAGGCCTGAGCCACAGCAGACCGGTCAGCATCTCACAAAGTTACACAGCCTACCTCTGGCCTCAAATTCATGACCCTTCTTGCCTCCATTTGCCACTGTGCATGCTTTGCCTAAAATAGTATGTTTCATCATACACTAAAATGAAAAATTAACCTTAACATTTCTGTTAAGAGTTGTTAGAAAACACAAGAGCTCAAAAAGAATTCTTTAATTTTAAAGTGTGCTAAAAAAAGACATCAAACAAAACACAACACACATTCTTCTCAAGTATATATGGAACACTCAGCAATATACATGACATGGGAACTTAGGGTGATAATAAGCACAGAAATGTTAATTTCTATGTATAAAATGCAATGGTACATAAAACCTTTATTCAGGGTGTGAGATACTTCAAATACAAATTGAATAATTTTAATTGCATTCCTACACAGGCTTGACTTGGTGAAAACTACAGCACAACTTAAGTCCAAAGAGACTTCTGGCTACTGAAACAATGTGATTGCTTCATGTTTTCAGGGATATTTCTCCCCACAGATTCTAAAATTATTGTTGTTGTTGTTGTTGTTGTTGTTGTTGTTAATAAAAAGCAGGGCATGGTGGTGCATGCCTGTAATCCCAGCTGCTCGGGATGTGGAGGCAGGAGGATCAGAAGTTCATGATCCGGAGGCAGACTGAGTAATTTAGCAAGACCCTGTTTCAAAAAGTAAAAAAATGGGCTGGGGGGCAGCTCAGTGGTATAGCACTTGCAAAGCAGGCAACTTCGAGGCCCTGGGTTAAACCCCCCAGTATTGCAAAAAATAAAATAAAAGAATAAGAATAAAAATAAGAATAAAAACAGACTGAAAATTGGCAAATTGAAAAACTTGAAACTGAACAAATAATTGAGACACATTTTATGGCTTACATATGTTTCTAATAAAAACTTTTAAGAATAACAAATATTCTAAATGATGTTTTAAGTGTTTCTTGGTGGTGGTATAGGTAGAAGCACCAAAAGGAAGAAGAGACAGGTAAGAGGAGAGGGAAAGTATCTTGACCAAACTGCTACATACACAGAGTATTGACAGGAAAAGAAAGGAATTTACTTCAACAGGTAATTTATCAGAAGCTATCATTAGTGTTCATAAGGGAATAAGTATGCCCTTTACTCTTTAATATGTTCTCTTCCTTGCCATCTTCTCTTAATATTTTCTACTCTAGACATTTTTAAGTCATAATTAGCAAAAGGAAAAAATATAGAACTCCTCCAATCTCTAATTGCAAAGAAACTGCGTTTATATTCATAAATTAGCATGCATAATAACAATGCTACCTTTTGAGTTCTCAAAAGTGCCAGGCACTAAGTTAGCTGTTCTACATATGTTTTCATTTTCAATCTCCATAAAAATATCTTTGACATAGTATCAAATTCCCATTTGATCAAGATCACTGTCAGAGACCCAGAAATAATCATTGGAGGAATCAGAATTTTGTTGTTTGCTCCTTATGCTTCACTCTAATTATCTCGAAATACCAATGATCTCTAATTTATAAGCTCCATCTGGGAGAGATGGCTATAGAATTCCATTTGATGATCACTGGTTTGTGATTTAAGTATTAAGAAACATGGAATGAAAATTCCTATAAAAATTTCCTCAGGTAAGCTGTTGTAATTGTTGTCAGATGTCTTTGAGTCAGGTCCAATACATAGTAATCCTATGTACAACAGAACAAAACATTCCCTGATTCTATGCCAGGCATATGATCTTTTTTATGTTTAAGGTCATTGTTGCAATAATTTCCACTTTCAGTTGGATCATCTTTCTTGGGAGTAGGCACAAATATGGATATCTTCCAGTCAGTTTGCCAGGTAGTTGTTTTCCTAATCTCTTGGCATAAATAAGTTAGCACCTCCAGTGTAGCATGTTTGTCAAAACATCTCTATTGGTATTCCATCAATTCCTGGAGCCTTGTGTTTCATCAATGCCTTTAAGGCAGCTTCTACTTCATCCTTTAGTACCATTGGCTCCTGATTATATGCATCCTCTTGAAATGATGGCTCATCCAGCAATTCTTTTTAGTATAATGACTCTGTGTATTCCTTTCATCCTCTTTTGCTCTTGAGGTGGTCTCTGAACTCAGGTGGGATACACTCAAGGTCATACCTTGGATCTCACACACTTGTTCTAATTTTCTTCATTTTCAGTTTGAACATGCACATGATCCATGGATGGTTTGACCCACAATCAGCATCTGGTCTTGTACTGACTTTTGATGTTGAGCTTTTCCATTATCTCTTTCCAAAAATGTTGTTATTGTTAGGTGCTATTGAGTTGATGTCGGACTCACAGCAACCTTATGTACAACAGGCAAAACAGTATTGCTATTGTTTCTCTGCTATTCATAGGGTTTTCAATGGCTGACTGTTTTGGGGGAGTGAGTTGCCAAGTCCTTTTCTCAAGTCTACAGCACCTAGTGTTCCCAGGCTGTCTCCCATCCAAGTATTAACCAGGCCCGACCCAGCTTAGCTTCCAAGATCTGATGGGATCAGATGCCACACTGGTACAGGTGCAGGCTTCCAAAAGTGTAGTCAGTTTTTAGCCTCTATGTTCCATCTGGTGAATTCTATATATATAGTTGCCATTTATGTTGGTGAAACAATGTATTTGCAATGAAAGGGTCATTGGTCTAACAAAATTCTATCTAGCATCATTTCTATCACCATGTTTTCCAATTACTGAGCTGTCATTTCTGTTTCCAACTTTTGCATTCTAGTCGCCATTAATTATCAGTATATCCTGATTGCATGTGCCATCTGTCAGGTATGCAGGTGGAAGAATTCCCTGTGTCAAGATTGTAGTTGATATTCCTCCAGCATATTGGTCAGGTTTTTATAAAGAACCAAGCTAATTAACCCCCTACACAGTTCATACCACATTAATTGTTCCTTAAACCAAATATCGCATTAGGAAAGATAGAAGAGGGCAAGCACTCTTTGATTTACACTGTAAGAGACATGATATTCTGTGTTTAGTATCAAATTCTGCTTTTTGTACTCAACTTTTGGTAGAGTCTCACTGTCATATTTTTAATGCATAAAGTACATTTTAATAGGCAATAGTCATCAACAGTGTTGTAGAATTTGTCTTCTAGTAAGACTGTAACTCTTACATTCAGCAATTATATTTAAAATAGTTAACCATCATTATGGAGAAAGCACCCATTGATAAGAATAGATAGTAGAGAAGTGTCCTGGAAGGTTCCTCCTGTGCCAGAAACACAGATTGTGAAGAGGTCCTCAGAGTCTTCAGGAAAGTGTCCTAATGTCATTTAGCATTAGGGACCCTTAGTTGTGAAGGCACTGCATAGGGAATTATAGTATTTCAATAATAATAGCTAACATAGAAGATGAGAAGGCCTAATTTAGTATTGCAAATTTTCTTGACTTATGTGACTTATGTGACCAACTTTACCTATAGATCTTATGTAAAGAATACAATTTTCAATCTAAAAACAAAGAGGTGCAGAATGCTCATTTAAGTAACCAAATTTGTAATTTTAACAAATCAGTGCCAATTGATCTTTTTGTGACCACATATGGAAAATGTGTTTTCTCTGCTCCATCAAGTTGGCTTACTAACAGATACAAGTATCTCATATGGTTCACATGAAAGAGAAATGCATGTGAATAATATTTCAGGTATGGGGTATGTGAGAAGACTGTAGGATGTAGTAGTAGTTTGTCCTAATTTGAGGACAATTGCAAGTAATTCTTCAAGGTTTAAAATTTCAGCTGACAACTCATAATTGTGTCAAGGCAAATTCTATTTTTGTGTTTTTCTACATTACTGAAATTATTCAGATTTTTAATATAATCAGCTAAGAAGTAAATTTTACTGCTAAGTTGCAATGGAACTGTCCTGCTTGAGGATTACTAAACTACCTATAATTATGTTGAAACAGTACACAAATATTTAAGATGACTTTGGTTACTCTATTCTTCTCACATGGTTTCTGCATTGTGATTTCAAAAAATGAATAGTATTCACTTAAGGAGAATTAAATATAATAGTGATGTAGCTATCACAACGTGTAAAATGTGCAGACAATAACAATTTCAAAAGAGAGAAGAAGAATGCACTAATATTAAAAGAAACAAAACCTTACTTAATTGCTTAAACAAAAACAAATATGCCAGATGTCAGGTTTGAGATAAAACTGTATATGATCTTTAAGCTTCAAAGTGGTACACCCACAAAAGTTTCAGTTCTACTCTGAAATAGCAAAGAATGAATGTCAGTAGGTATAAAATTACCATTTACAACAAAATCTAAAGTTAATTTGCATTTCTCAAGTGCTGAAATTAGCTTGGTCAGGTTGTTGCAATTTTGCCCTAGCAATGTTTCCAATAATTTACTGTGTCTTAAAACATACTGAAAAGATATTTTGTGTAACCACATTTAAATTTATGCTCTCAGAAACTATGAATTCTTTATAGGGTTTTTGTAATATAATTAAACATTTTAATTGCACCTCTTGACTGGACTTGATCCTATAGAATTATAATAAAGTGGTAGGGTCTAATAATTAAATTGACAATGGTGGCATGTTCTCTATGTACGATCACAAATTATGTACCTTTTTGAAGATATAAATTATTACCTTATATATCAATATTATCTGAGAGAAAAATAAGCAAACCTTGGTTCAGTATTTG
This sequence comes from Pedetes capensis, assembly GCA_007922755.1. Lineage (NCBI taxonomy): Eukaryota > Metazoa > Chordata > Mammalia > Rodentia > Pedetidae > Pedetes > Pedetes capensis. The sequence continues at coordinate 1,891 of VMDO01040371.1, read as the reverse complement.
TGAAGTCTTATTGAATTTGGTTATTTTCATGCCCTTGCTGTATAAATTCCTTATTGCTTTTATAACTGTATTGTTGACCATACCAATGAGATCAAATTATCTTTGACATGAATATTAATACATTTATAAATTTAGGGCAGCATATTTTAAATGAGTCACATGTAGAAAAAATGCAAAACAGAGTATATTCTATGATACAGTATATGAATTCCTAGTTAATAAGAACCTTTCAGAAGCATAGTTTTAATAAATAGATGAATAAAATTTTCTCAATTATTAAAATGTTTATTAAACATTGATAATGGAAATATAAATGTGGCTTAATTTTAAAGTATTGTTCTCCACCTATAGATAAAAGTTAATTGGTATTAAATGTTGAAGATGATGTGGAGAAAAGAAAACTCTTGTGTACTATTGGTAGGAATCCAAATTAGAGCAATCATTATAGAAAATTATATGGAGGTTCCTAAAAAGTTAAAAATAGAACTACCATATGATCCAGCAATTCCACTTTTGGGTATACATACAAAGGAAATAAAATCAATATCTCAAACATATATATGCATTCCCATGTTAATGGAAGCATTATTCACAATAGGCAAGATATGAAACCAAGCTAAATGTCTATCAATGGATAAAGAAAATGCGGCAGTGGAATACTATTCAGCCTGAAAAATAAAGGAAATGGTAATTACAATAACATAGATGAACCCAGAAGACATGATGTTCAATGAAATAAGCCAGGTACAGAAGGTAAATACTATATGATCTCACTTAAATGTGGAATCTAGAAAAAAAGCTGAATTCTTAGAATTAAAATAGAATGGTGGTTATTAGGATTTGAGGGGAACAAGTGGTGAGATGTTGATCAAAGCATATAAAATTTTAGTAAGTTATGAGGAATAAGTACAAGAGATCTATTGTTGTTGTTGTTAGGTGCTGTCGAGTTGAGTCCGACTCATAGCGACCCTATGTACAGCAGATCGAAACACTTGCCGATTCCGTGCCAGGCAAGCCATCTTATTTATGTTTAAGCCCATTGTTGCAGACACTGTGTCAATCCATCTGGTGGAGGGTTTTCCTCTTTTGTGTTGACCTGCCACTCTTCCAAACATGATGTCCTTCTCCAGGGATTGTTCTCACCTGACTACATGTCCGAAATATGTAAGACGCAGTTTGGCCATTTTTGCTTCCAAGGAGCACTCTGGTTGTACCTCTTCTAGGACAGATCTGTTGGTTCTTTTGGCAGTCCATGGTATATTCAATAGACGTCTCCAGCACCCACAATTCAAAAGCATCAATTCTTTTTCTGTCTCTCTTGTTCAATGTCCAGCTTTCACAACCATATGATGCGACTGAAAATACTATGGCATGAGTCAGACGCACCTTCGTCTTCAATGTGACATCTTTGCTTTTCAATACTCTAAAGAGATCTTTTGCCACAGCTTTTCCTAGAGCAATGCGTCTTTGGATTTCTTGACTGCTGCTTCCACGGGTGTTGATTATAGAGCCAAGCCAAGTAAAATCTTGGACAACCTCAATCTTTTCTCCATTTAATGTGAAGTTGCATGCTGACCCAGTGGTAAGGATTTTTGTTTTGTTGATGTTTAGTCGTAACCCATATTGAAGGCTATGATCTTTGATCTTCATCAGTAAATGTTTTAAATCCTCTTCATTTTCAGCAAGCAAAGCGGTGTCATCTGCATAACGCAGGTTGTTAATGAGTCTTCTTCCAATCTTGATGCCGCGTTCTTCCTCATAAAGTCCAGCTTCTCGGATTATTTGCTCAGCGTATAAATTGAAGAGATAGGGTGAAAGTATACAGCCCTGACGCACACCTTTCTCAACTTTAAACCACTCAGTGTTTCCTTGTTCTATTCGAACAACTGCC
>VMDO01040370.1:0-11981 GCA_007922755.1 Pedetes capensis | reverse complement strand
TTTTTGTCACTTGACTCTCACTACTATCTGTGATTTACAAGGTATTTTTTTTAATTTGTCACAGTAAAACAACAACAACAACAAATCTCATTTAATGCTGATATATACTATAATGTGCTTTTGCTGAACAGGCTAACTAATTGAACAGAATCCAAGAAAAAATGAAATTTACTAAACATTCGATTGTAGTATTCTTTCCAGATGGCTGTTAAAAGTAATTCCTCATTTGTATATGTGTGTAGACTTACATACATATTTATCTGTCTAAATTTTAAAAGGGTGGTGGATTTTAAATTCAATGACATTATTAAGCAAAAGCAAGATTTGGTGTTTTCTAACTGCTATGTACATTTCATTCAGTTATACCAATAAAACATACCATGTTACCAACAGTATTTAGGAAGGTAATGTGAGAGATGTCAGTTTTTAACAAATTAAGCTGACAGGCACAAAGAATGAGGAGAACAAAACCTTGGTCTTTATACATTACGGTTTATAATGAGCATTTATTGTAAACTTCTTTAAAATATCTTGAAATACTGAAAAGGTCATATGCAAAATAAAAAGATAAAAATACATCAGCTACCCAGTTTATGAATGTTACAGCCATTGACACAGAAACAAGGGAAATCTGAAATAATTGCCCTTAAAGTCCAGGCTCATTATGGCATCTCTGAATGTCTAGATAAGGTAAGGTCACATTCAGAAAGCAAATGACAAATATGCTTCAAACTTTTGTTCTCATAAAGATGTTACATTTTGATTGAGAGCATTTCTTCTTTCAGTAATGTTACACTGTAAACAGTATGATTAATAGACATCAAGGAAACTTTAAAGGAATAATATAAGAGTTCATAGAATATGTAGAAATTAATTCAATACTTAGTTCAGAAATGTAGTTATTTAATTTTAATTCCAGTAGAAAATTTGAATTGTTTTCATCACAGCTATGTGTGTTCATATCTTTTATTTTATCCACACTAAAACCCTATAAAATTAATGTTCCTCATTTCATAATTGAAACACAATTCTCTACTTCCTTTAAAAAATAAGCATTTATAGTCATGAAACTCTTAAGTGACAACTCTTAGGAATAAATAAAATCAGTAAACATACCAGTTGCAGAAGCTCTGAAATCCATACTTCACTAATAACTGTTTCTGCATGAAAACAGAGACATTCATCTGCTTTCATATTTGTTTATTTTGGTCCCAAAGGCATCTGATTTCTAAAATGGAGTATTCTATGAAAATAATTCTACTCTCAAAGAAAATTAACACATTAGAAAAGTAAACCTATTGCTTATTATAACAAATGTATCTTATGCTACAGTTTTCTCCCAAAGAAAAACACATTTTTTTGCATTTCCTTAGTTATCATATTTTTTTCAGATGTGAAACTGGTTACAATCAAAGTCATATAATTTCCCATGGCTTCAAACATAATTATTTTCAGAATTCTGATATGAACCTTTTTTGAACTCCTTTTAATGGTTAAGCTCTGTCTATATCACTTCTCTGTCTCCTCTTGACATATCTGAGCTTGATAATCTCTAACTTATCTCTAGCCTATTTCATTTTCCATTTCTATAGAAGTTGATAAAAATTGTCTGCTAGATTCATTTGCAATCCCTGCTACTCACACCTCCCCCTCTTCCATATCTCTGCAGACAATCAAGCTTCCAACTTTTTAGAGTAACTATTAATTGTCTTTGTTCCACAGCTTTTCACTCATCTTTCTTTCTTTGTCTCTTATCTTGGAGATAGTATTTGTACAATTTTCAAAATGGTCAATATTACAGTAACTTTGAGCTAGTGCATAATATTTAGAAAGTTAACTTCAGGGATAATACTGCAAATAATATAATATGGGGTGATTATATTTTTATGATCTTTTCTCCTTCAACAAACTCATATATCTCTTCTTGATTTTTTGCTGATTGTCAGATTGTCAAGATATTCAAGTCACTCTCTGAAATTATAATGTTTACATTTTCCTTAGTGCCTTCACTGTCATTCATTCATCTCTTCAAGAATTATTATGAATTGTGCATCTAATTTGCACCAGACAGTAATGAAGCTATGTTGGAAAACTCTATACTTCAGTATCTCTTTTTTTGTATGTATTGATATAAACAAAGCCAAATAAGTTATAAAGAATTCAGGCTATATTTAAATAACTATTCATACATTGACACATCATGATTAATAAATATTCAATTGTTCCTTCTTCAAATTACTGTGAAGGAAAATATTAAACCTAAAATCTGTTACTATGTTAAGCTCATTTTATCCATGTTAACAGGCACAAGATATATGATTACTTTAAAAGTTACTGGAACATTTAAGAATGTTGTTGTGCTGGGACTTATAGAAAATATTTTGCTCCACATAAGAGAATTGACTGTTTCATGTTGTTGTTATGTGCCTGAGAGTCTTTGATGACTCATATCGACCGTCATAGGGTTTTCAATAGCTAATTGTTTCAGGATTGTCTCAGGAGTGGCCTGTCACATCCTTCTCCCATTTTTTCAGTGGTGGGAATCGAACCTGGGACCTCACTGACTGCAGAGCAGTGCTCTATTCACTGAGCTAAATCCCAGCCCTGTTTCACAGCAGTTGTCAAAAAATCATGAATTTATACATTGAAGCAGATACCAAGTTCATTTAAAAAATCATAAGCAATGCAATAATATTTCAACTCAATAGTTTCATATTTTATTATATCAGTGACTTGGGAAGCAAAGGGCAGGAGGATCACAGGTTGGAGGGCAGAGGGAGACTGCATAACTTAGTGATACTCAGTCTCAATTTAAAAATAAAAATAGGGGGCTGTGGGTGCACCTCTGTGGCAGAATGCATGATAAGTATGTACAATGCTCATGAGTTCAGTCCTCTAGTACTGCAAAAAATATTAAATGAGTTCATATCTTTAATTTTTACTTACTCAAAACATTTATTCATGAAAGATCTGGGTGCTGTGGTGCATGCCTGTAATCCCAGTGACTCGGGAGACAAAGGCAAAAGGATCACAAATTCCAGACCAGAGGCAATCTGCGTAATTTAATGGGACCTTGTCTCAAAAAAGTAAAACATTTGGGCTGAGGGTGCAGCTCAGTGGTCCAGTACTTGCAGAGCATGGAATCTCGAGGCCCTGGGTTCAACCCCCAGTACCGCCAAAAACAAAACAAAACAAAACAAAAAAAGGAAAGAAACAAATGTTGATAATTTATAATGCCTAGACATCATGATAAATAATAAAAAAGAAGTTTTAATATCATTCCTATTTTCTGCTCTCAGGTGAGTTAAATAATTTCATATATTTCAATTCAATTTCATATATACACATATATTTGTATTTGTCACTCTTCTAATTTGTGAAACTATAATGAAAGGTATACCTTTACTCTCATAATGCATATTTTTCCCAGGGCTTTATTGATCTCCTTGGAATCCACGCAAAGTAATGTGTAAGAATCATGCAACATAATCAATTATGAATTATCCTGTTGTACCATTAATGGGGTCATATTCTCAGATTTTTAGCTTTGTGCTGTCTTTTTAAGTTATTCCATATAATTTTTGGCTCCCATTCCATTCAGAATATCTTATGCATAATCCCTCAACTAAGTATTCTATCCAGTGATAAAGTAGGAAACAAATTCTTAGAAGAGTAAACACAATCATATGCTATTTGAAGTTTTAGTGCTTAGATCACAAGATATTATATTAGAATACGGTAGTGTATTCACTACATGTAGTGTATTTTGACAAGAATAATCATATAAGAGATATATTTGACAGGAATATTTAATAGGAAACTACTCGATCAGCTTCTAAAAAGGCATGGTGTGTGACAGCATCCTGAATTCATTGCCTCATCCACCTACATCTCCACTTACCTTTACCAATTTCCCTTTACTTATATGTCTAAGAAATTGTCTGAGAAATCTTGCAGATTGGTAATACTATTGTTCAAAATATATTATTTTCTTCAATGGCAGCTTGAATTTTCCAAAGGTAGATGGAAGCTGCTGTTTAACTTAAGACAATGTAATGATGTTTCAAGTATAAGGCAGTAGACACTATTTTATTGGCTGTTTTCAAGACTAGAAAATCTTTCCTATAAGCAAGTAAATTTTCATTGGATCTGATAGGAAATAAAAAACAATTTTTGTTGACCCTGTATACAATTAAGAATGTGAGTAACTACTATAATAATGGCTCCCAGTAACACATGAATCTCTATATCTCCTCTTTGAAAATTGTGTGTGGACTTTATCATGAATGTGATTTAAATAATTGGGAGCTAAAAATTGCAATGCAAGAAGACACTTGAAATTTGCTTTCACATCAGAAGATACCTTATTCTTTTGTTGCCTTTGGACTTAACCACCTTTGAAAGATGTTTAAGTTGTTCCTCTGGTCGGCAGCAAAATCATGGGTAGTGTAAAGAAAACCAACATGACCATCTACTCCAAGTTGGTTCATTAACTGAAGCCTCATGAATAACTGTAGACAAGGAGAAACAGACATTGGTCCCAAGCCACATTGCTGAACCATAAATAAAATTTTATAAGCCACTGAATTTTAGAGTGTTTTCTTCTGCAATATCCTGATTAAAAGATGTATTATATACATTGACCTAGGTAAAGGTATGATAAAATTATTGTGTAAAAAAAATGAATAAGATGTTTGAGGTGCTGGAGATGAAACCCAAGGCCTTATGCGTACTGAGCAAGCACTTTACCACTGAGCCATGTCTACCACATTTATTGTAGAAACAAAATTATAATAAATAGTATCTGAATAGCAATTGATAGGTAATACATCTCCACAGTTACTCTTTTATTTCATCTAAGAAACATAAATTTTATTGTTTTTTAATTTTTTTTCCTATTTTTTGTTCATTAGCCCATAAGTGTAAGTAACTAAGTGTAGCATATACAAAAGGTACATGAAGAGTTCACAGGAACATAGTTCACTCAGAAAGATAAAAGATATATGATAGGTTTTAATAAAACAAATATTACATTTTTTCAAAATAATTTGAATATTATAATAGTGCTTCAGTTTAATCAGGGTAAAAAAAGAGAAAATCTATGTTTTAATATACTGAAAATATAGTATATTTATAGATTTCAATAATTAGCCATTGAGAACCCTATTAATAACAGAAAAACACTGTCAGATATAGTGACAGAAAATGACCCCACAGGTTGGAAGACTCTCAAAAGAAGACCGGGAAAGAGCTCCCTCCTCAAGGTAGAGTTGACCTTAATGACGGGAATAGAGTAAAGTCCTCTATTTAGGGGGACTCAAAATAGAGGGACCTCCATTTGCTCATGTGGCATGACTCAAGATGAGAAGGAACAATTGGAACTATCTGTTAATAATTGGAATGTAGAATGTATGTAGTATGAATCTAGGAAAATTAGAAATCATCAAAAGGGGAATGGAGCACATAAACATTGACATTCTAGGCATCAGTGAGCTGAAATGGACTGACATGGGCCATTGTGATTCAGGTAATCATATGACCTACTATGCTTGGAATGAAAGATTAAAGAGAAATGGCTTGCATTCATCATAAAAAAAAGACATCTCAAGATCTGTCCTGAAGAACAATGCTATCAGAGACATGCCTACAAAGAAGGCTAGGTAATATGGCTATTATGCAAATTAATGCACCACCATTGAAGACACAAATGAAAATAAGGATGATTTTGACCTGCTTCTGCAATCTGAAATAGATCTACATGCAATCAGGATAAACTAATAATTACTGGTGACTGGAATGCAAAAGGATGGAAATCAAGAGGATGGCTTAGTATTTGGAAAATATGGCCTTGGTTAGAGAAATGATGCTCAGATCATATGCTAGAATTTTGCCACACCAATAGTCTTTTCATTCAAAATACATTTTGTAAACACCATAAATGGCAAGGATATACATGGAATTCAACAGATGGAATATACAGAAAATAATCTGACTACCTTTATGGAAAGAGATGATGGAAAAGCTCAATAACAAAATTCAGAATAAGATCAGGTGCTGATTGTGGATCAGAACATCAACTGTTTATATGCAGGTTCAAACTGAAACTGAAGAAATTAGAACAAGTGTATGAGTGTCACGGTATCAACTTAAGAATATCCCACTTGAGTTCAAAGACCACCTCCAAAACAAGTTCAATGTATGAGACACTAATGATAGAAGACAAGAAGAGTTGTGGCATGATATCAAAGACATCATTCATGAGGAAAGCAAAAGCAAAAGATTATTAATAAGACAGGAAAAAAGTCCAAATTTTATTTCAAATGAAACTCTGAAACTTGTGTTTGAATGTCAAGCAGCTAAAATAAAAGGAAGACGTGACCAAGTTAAAGAACTAAACATAAGATTTCAAAGGGCAACTCAAAAAGAAGGGCAACACTCAAAATCAAATAATATAATCATATATGCAGAGAACTGGAGATAGAAAACCAAAAGGAAAGAACTTACTCTATTTTACTCAAGGTTAAGGAATTGAAGAAAAAATACAAGACACGCGTGGTAATAATGAAGTATTCTGCAGGGAAAATATTAAATGGTTCATGAAATGTCAAAAGAAGATGGAAGGTATACACAGAGTCATTATGTCAGAAAGAGTTAATGGATGACCAACCATTTCAAGAGATTGCATATGAGCAGGGACCCAATGGTACTGATGGGTGATGTAGAAGCTGCCTCGAAGGACCTAGTGAAATAAAAGGATCCAAGAAATGATGGAATACCAATTGAGATGTTTCAACAGATGCACTACTGGAGGTGCTCTATTGTTTACAACAAGAGATTTGGAAAACAACTACCTGGCCAACTGACTGGAAGAGATCCATATTTGTATCTATTCCCAAGAAAGGGTATCCAAATGAATGTGGAAATTACCAAATGATATCATTAATATCATACCCATGTAAAACTTTTCTAAAGATCATTCAAAAGCAAACTACAGCAGTATATCAAAAGGAAACTTCTGGGAAATCAAGCTGGATTCAGAAGAGTGCATGGAACCAGGGACATCATTGGTAATATCAGATGGATATTAGTCAAAAGAGAATAATTGAAAGATGTCAGTTTATGTTATATGGACTCTGCAAAGACATTTAACTTTGTGAATCATAACAAATTATGAATAAATTTGAGAAGAATGATACCAGAACATTTATTTGTACTCATGAGGAACTTGTACATGGACAAGGATGCAGTTGTTGGAACTGCACAAGGAAACACTGCGTGGTTTAAAGTCAAGAAAAGTATGTATTAGGGCTGTATCCTTTCACTGTAATGCTTCTTTCTCTATTCTGAGGAAATAATCTGAGAAGCTGGACTTTATGAATAACACTGTCACATCATGATTGGAGGAAAACTCATTAACAACTTGTATTATGTTAATGACACAACTCTGTTTGCTGAAAGTGAACAATATTTGAAATATTTACTGATGAAGATCAAAGAATACAGCCTTCAGTAAGGATTGAGTTTTGTCATCAACAATATAAAAATCCTTACAACTGGATCAGTGCTCAGCTTTAAAATATATAGATAAAAGCTTGGACAACTTTAATCTTTCTCCATTTATCCTGAAGTTGCTTAGTGATGCAGTTGTAAGTAGTTTTGTTTTGTTGATGTTGAGGTGCAATCCATACTGAAGGCTGTGGTTTGTGATCATCAGCAAATATTTCAAATCTTCTTTACTTTCAGCAAACAGTTTTGTCATCTGCATAATGTGGGTTGTTAATAAATCTTCCTCCAACCATGATGTCACATTCTTCTTCTTAAAGTCCAGCTTCTTAGATTATTTGCTCAGCACAGAGACTGAAGATGTATATTGAAAGGATATAGCCCTGATGCACACCTTTCTGGACTTTAAACCAGACAGTGTTTCCTTGATCTGTTCAAATGACTGCCTCGTGGTCCATGTACAGATTGCTCATGAGAACAAGTAAGTGCTCTGGTATTCCATTCTTCATGGTGTTATCCATGATATGTTATGATCCACAGAGTCAAATGCCCTTGCATACTCGATAAAACATAGTGATAACAGTAAATTGAGAAACCTATGTTCAATACTAACTCTAAATTATTATTTTATATGACATGAAGATATAGTAAATATAATTTAAACATAGTTAATGTGAATTAGAATAAGAATACAAATTCAAGTCTTTTTTAAAAAATAAATATTCTTAGAAAAGGTGAATATATTCCATTGGAGATGATCTATGAAAAGCTGTATCTGTTATGTCACCATATTAATTAAATAATGTGTTACATTACTAAAATACACTTGATGGAACCTAACAACAACAAATGGTATTTTGGCATAAATTCTAAATAACACTATGGAAAAATTATGTTTCATGACCATAAACAAAATTTATGTTATTCTTTTTGCTACTGCTTTTTTTTTTTTCAGTACTAAGGGTTCAGCTTGCACTTGCCAGGCAAGTGCTCTACCACTTCTGATTCTGTGATCCTTCTGGCTCAGTCTTCCTACTCACTGGGATTATAGACTTGTGCCATGGTGTTTGGTTTGTTTTTATTTTTTGTTTCATTTATTTATTTATTTATTTCTGTATAAAGCCTAGGCAGTGGCACCACACTTGTGCTGTGATCCACCTTCCTCATTCTCCTGAATGCTAAATTTACAGGCATTTGCAATGTTATTAGGCAATGATAATATTTTTAAGAGATAAACACATTAGATTACTCAGGTTAGAACTTTATAAAAATATATACAACTTCATTTTGGAGAGATTATCTTTTCAGTAATATCTTCATAAATCTTGCTTCTAAAAGTCTTGGGAAAATGCCATGTTTAACTCCAGAGTGAGTTCTAAAGAAAGACAGAGTAAAGTTTCACATGATATTTTGTACATATATATATGAACATATCTGCCACTGAAAACCCTATGAACAGCAGAGAAGCACTGGCAATAGTGTTTCCCCTGTTGTACAGAGGGTCGCTATGAGTCGGATACCGACTCGACGGCACTAACAACAACAAAACATATGAACATATATATTCTGTCTTAGAATACTGGGAGCGTGAATAAACAAATCCTACCCCCTACATATTCTTAATTTACATTGATTCAGGAATATTAGAATACAGACCGACAGACACACAAACACACTTATATAGTCACTCATGCATATCTTTATATAATATTTCACTATACTACATTCAGGCTGGGATTTAGCTCAATTGGTAGAACCCTCCGCTGCAGTCTCTGAGGTCCCGAGTTCAATTCCCAGCACCACAAAAATGGGAGAAGGACCTGGCAATCCACTCTCAAGGCAATCCCAAAACAGTCAGCCATTGAAAACCCTATGAGGGTCGCTATGAGTCAGATACCGACTCGACGGCACCTCACAACAACAACACACTACATTCAGGACACTTTCCTGGGTAGCCTTGAATTCAGTCATTTTTCCATGTTTCTCTCTTTTTGGAAACAAGCAAATAGAAAAATCCAAACCACAACATTTTAGAATGTCCTGAAAATTCAGGTCTTCAGTAAGGAAGAGGTGGTCAGAACAGCCCAGGATATGTTCTAGTCACCCCCTAAAATAAGGATGTCCTTTGATACTTTAGCCCAATGTATCATGTGACTCTGAGGCTAACCGAGATGGGGCTGCTTTTTCAGAGTCCCTCTTCTTCAGTGCAGATTCAAGACATCCTCTGTCCAGGGCAGCTTTCTGAGTTGTGGTGGACTAGGGTGCAATGAATCTTTGGCTTTTCCTATCTCTTGATGCCTGTATGTAAATTAAAATGTCAACTTTATGTGCCTGGTATATGAGTGTGTCTGTCTCACCAGACTCAAGCATATTGGTAGCCAGGATAAAGAGAAACTACTTCTCAATGTGTATCTTATTTTATTTGGAATTGTTATTTATATAAATTAGTACTGAGTGAGATGATTAAAGGATTTTAACTCCGGTTGTCATTCCCTCTTTGGATAGTTTTCATTTAAATAAGAATCATTTTTAGTCTTTGCAGATACATAATAAATCTTTTAATCTAGCTGTCCATTTTCTAGTACTTAAAACTGATATTTCTGTAGTCAATAAACAATTCACAATAACAATACACCAAACCTTCATTCAGAGAGTAAAATCATAAACTATTGCATATCAAATCTATGGAGATAATGATTTGCAATTCTCTTGAAGTCTTCTTAAATAAGATAAGTACTGGGCCACATTATAAAATGGGTTAGGCTGGACATGGTGGCGCATGCCTGTAATCCCAGCAACACTGGAGAAGGAAGGAGGAGGATCACAAATCGGAGAACATAGGCAGCTTGGATAACTTAGGGAGAATCTTATACAAAATAAAAGTGAAGAAATATTTTTAAATGGGCTAGTGGTAGAGTCCAGTGGTTGACCACTTACAAAGTATGTGTAAGACCCTAGGTTCAACCTCCATGTACTGTAATCAATCAATCAATCAATCAATAAAATATGTTAGAATGGCTGCAGTTTTTTAGGGAAGAGAAAAAGATTACATCTTCATTTAAATTACACTTCTCCTCTTGGTATTGATAATCACTTATGTTCAGGCATTCTAATGTTGTGTATATACTAATTGTTGTTATTGCTGTTAGGTGCCATTGAGTCTGTATCCTACTCATAGAGACCCTCATAGGGTTTTCAATGGCTGACTGTTTTGGGATTGCATTGGGTGTGGATTGCCAGGTTCTTCTCCCATTTTTGTGGTACTGGGAATCGAATTCAGAACCTCAGAGACTGCAGTGCAGTGCTCTACCAACTGAGCTAAATCCCAGCCCTGTATATATTAATACCTATAGCTTATTCCCCCCACATGTCTGTCAATTTGCTGCACTGTGGGGGCTTGTGTGTTGTGTTGAGGCTGAGAGCTCTGCCACTGTAACCTCAGACATGAGCAAGGTTACCCATGGTGGACAGGTTTTCAGCTGAGCTTCCAGACTAAGACAGACTAGGGATTAGGTCCTGGCAAACCACTCCCAAATCAACTAGCCATTGAAAACCCTATGGATAGCAAGAAAGACTGTCAGATATAATGCCAGAAAATGAGCCCCCCAGGTTGGAAGGCACTCAAAAGAATACTGGGAAAGAGTTGCCTCCTCAAAGTAGAGTCTACCATGATGACGGAAATGGAGTAAAACCCCAGGGTTTTCAACTTTATGATGTGGCATGACTCAAAATGAGGAGAAACAATTGTAAGTATCCATTAATAATTGGAACATGGAATGAACGTAGTATGAATCTAGGAAAATTAGAAAATGTTAAAAGAGAAATGGAGCACATAAACATTGACATTCTAGGCATCAGTGAGCTAAAATGAACTGGCATAGGCCATTTTGAGTCAGACAATCATAGGGTCTACTATGCTGGGAATGATAAACTAAAGAGAAATGGGCTTACATTCATCATCAAAAAAGACATTTCAGGATCTGTCATGAAATACAATGTTGTCAATGATAGAATAATATCCATACGCCTACATGGAAGGCCAGTTAATATGACTATTATTCAAATTTATGCACCCACCACTAAGGCCACAAATGAAGGAAGGGAAGACTTCTATCAGCTTCTGCAATCTGAAATAGATCAAACATGCAATCAGGACATACTGATAATCACTGGTGACTGGAATGCAAAGGTTGGAAACAAAGAAAAAGGCTCAGTAGTTGGAAAATATTGTCTTGGTGACAGAAATGAAGCTGGAGATCGCACGACAGAATTTTGTCAGACCAATGACCTTTTCATTGCAAATACATTTTTTTCAACATCATAAACGGGGACTATACACATGGACTTCACCAGATGGAACATACAGGAATCAAACTGAGTACATATGTGGAAAGAGACGATGGAAAAGCTCTATACAAAATGTCAAAACAAGACCAGGTACTGACTGTGGATCAGACCATCAACTTCTTTTTTTTTTT
>VMDO01040369.1:0-11984 GCA_007922755.1 Pedetes capensis | reverse complement strand
GGCTCTGACGCTGGCCAGCATCCTGTGTTGCCACCGCAGGCTTGTGCTTCCTGCCATTAACACGGAATAGCGGCTGGTCCTTTTCGGTGCTGAGGTGAGATGGGGCATAGCGAGTGCAGGGTGAGGCTGGCCGGGGCCGGGGGCCTTCCCTGACCGGTGCCTGCTGAGCCAAGGCCCAGAGCGGCTATGTCTGCAGAGGGGGGACTGGGGTGCATGGAGTGCAGCCTTGCCAGGGGTCCTGGCCAGAGACAGTGGCCCTGGAGTGCTCCTGAGCCTGCCATCCCAGTGTCCCTGCCCTTTACCCCGAAAGGTCATTGTCAGGGTCTTCAGGGCCATCGAGGATCCTCTCCTGCCGGGGGCCCAGAGAGAAGCAGATGGAGGGCCGGGCCACGCTAGAGTGAGGGCAGTGGATGCCCCAAGCTCGTCGCTGGCATTCTGGGCTTACACGATGAGGGGTGAGGGAGCGCAGACAGGGACGCGAAATGAGAGGAAGTTCTCTCCCTCCCCCGTCCCCTCTCTGGAGCCCAGAAGACTGCAGTGCAGGTGTTGGCAGGACGGGTCCCTCCTGAGGCCCTGAGGGAGAATTGGCCACGGGCGTCCGGCCTCTGGTGGCTGCTCACAATCCACAGTGTTCCGTGGCTGGCAACGCCAGTAAGCTTGGCCCATCTTCCTGTGCTCTGCTCTGCTCCCTGGTGCTGTGTCCAGGGCCCCCCTAGTTTCGTATGGCCTTATTTTAGCCAATTACATCTGCAGGGACCCTACTTCCTACTATGGTCACATGCACACGTACCCAGAGGCTGTGATTCCCCAGGAAGCTGGGGGTGTGCCATTCCACCCATAACACTCACAAACCTGCATTTAAAGGGGAGCAAAACACCCAGTCATCCAAAGAAATCACACTTTAAGGCAGTGTTTAAAAATGTCGAGATCAATGCAGAAAATCCATGCTGGATACAATATAAGACATTTACGTAACCCTAGGGTCAGAACGCCTGCAGCGGTAGCCCTGTGGCAGCCGATCCCGTCAGATCTCGGAAGCTAAGCAGGGTCGGGCCAGGTTAGTACCTGGATGGGAGACCGCCTGGGAACATCAGAAGCTGTAGGCTTGGGAGAAGGACCTGGCAACCCCCTCCCAAAAATCAATCTGCCATTGAAAACCCTATAAACAGCAGAGAAGCACTGACGATGGTGTTTCCCCTGTTGTACAGAGGGTCGCTATGAGTCAGATACCAACTCGACGGCACCTAACAACAACAACAAGGGTCAGAACGGCTGACCTTCCCCTTGACTGTCAGGCCCTCACAGGGCTCCTCTCAAGACTGGCAAGTACCCTGTTTTTATTTAAGAGTTCAATGCTTTGTTACTCAGCCACTTTTGTTTGCATCGATTCTTAATTTTTAAAACGTGGCACTAAATGTCACTAATCTAACTGGTGATTTTGTTGGCTTCCCTCGAGCTCTCTGGGGCCAGTGTCTGGCTGGCCTCACCCTAGCCCTGCTCTTAGAGAATTCAGTCCCACAGTGACAAAAATCAGTTGATCTACAGAGGAAGTAGCAGCAGAGGCAGATCCGTGTCTGAGGACGCTGCCTCAGAGAGCCTGCGTCTGCCCCACAGGAGAGGTCAGGAAGGAGGGTGACATCGGGGGGTGGACCTGACCCTAGACCACTATGTGGGGAGTGCGTCTCCTGCTCCGGCCCGGATGTTCGGACAGGTGGCGCCACTGTGCACACAGATACTAAACATAATTCACTCGGGACCCTCGGGTGAGGGGTGCAGACTCCTGTGGCCCTCAGGGCACTGGTGGAGATGGGCGAAAGGAAAAGCCTCGGGCACCTTTTTCTTCCAAGGGCAAACACCTGTGTTGGTGGTCTCGGTGGTCACGAGGAGACAGTTCTTGCTTCGTTGGTGATCAGACGGCAAGTGGGTTCTTTCCTTGTTGATGGTTGTGGTGGGAGAGCATTCTTTCCTCACCAAGGTCCAGGGAGAGAGCGGGAGAAAAAGGTCTTGCTTAGCCGATGGTCTGGGTAAAAAAGGTGAAAAAGGTCTTGCTTAGCCAATGGTCTAAGTGTTCCTAGACCATCCTAGACCTAGATGTTCTGTGGTTCCTAGACCACTGCTTTGTCAGCTTGGGAGTAGGAGCCCTCCCTGCCCCCACCAGAAGCACCCTTCCTGCAGGCAAGGCTCCAGGAAGAGCAGGGTCCCTCACCCGCCCTCCTGGCTCTTGTTTCCTTCTGCAACCTGCCTAGGCAGGAAGGGGTGGAGGCCCAGGCCGGAGGTGCTGAGTGGTGGCTGCTGAGTCCCTGCCTGGCAGCCACAGCATGACCCCAGCTCCCAGGGGCCTGAATCCTGGCCTCTGCCTCTCTGTCCTCAGGGCAGTAATACCAGCCCTCTCACGGTGCTCAGGGGACCCTCAGCCAGGAGGGCTAGTGTCCCCAAGACTGGCATCACTGGCTTCCCCTGAACCGCATGGGCTCCCTGTGCGTGATAGGGCAGTGAGTGTGTCCCCTGGGCTCCACAGGCCCACTTTGCGCCCCCTAGCACTGGGCCCCAGCAGGGCTCTCCTCCTTCCTCAGGCCCAAGGGCCATTTCCCCAGGGCAGGGAAGGGGGCTTTCGGTATATGCCTGTCCACCACCCCTTCTGCCTGCGGTTCTTCCTTCCAGATGCCCAGGGCTTGGGGGACATGTGCGTGTTCCTGAAGCCAGCCGGAGCTGGCCTCCTCACACCCGATCCCGTCCCTGTGCTTCAGTGCACCCTCTCAGGGGCCCTCACTCAGAGATGGGCAGAGTCACTGCCCCTACAGCCCTGCTGGCCCCGAGCGGGTCCCCTCCTAGCTCCGGCCCCGTTTTGGAGGAAGCTGCTGTAGTGCAAAGGCTGGAGCTGCGTTCTATGCCCCAATGGCATCCAGGCCGGGTTTCCATGCTGCTGGGCTGTCCTGCGCTCTGGACCCTGCACACCTTTGCTCCTCGCCTGTCTACCTGGTACTGCCTGCTTCCCCAGCATGGCTGTCAGATCTGCACAGGGACTCAGGCCCCAGCTCCTGCGGTCCCCACTCCACCGCCACTGAGCGGTCACTCCGCAGCCCTGAGGAGGTCTGGCTCTCCACTCCAGCTCTCCAGCCTCGGGTGGTACTGAATCATGAAGATCATCTCTGTGTCTGCTCCATGGGAGCAACTGGGAGCTGTGGACCCCCTCTGTGTCTGGAGAGTCACCCACCCCTGCATGTGTGGCCCGAGAAGGCCCCAGAGTCCACAGGGGACACCTTCTCACTGAGGGGTGGGGCGTGGGGGCGTCTCCGGGATCAGTGACTCCTGGAATGAGGAGCTGCTGCTCCCCACCTGCGCATGAGAACCCCTGTGGGAGGGCCCATGTGACCCTGTGTCTGCACATCCCCAGGGCCAGCCCGGGCCAGCTCTTCTTCCCAGCACATGCTCACACACAAGCACACACACATGCACACATGGGCACACATGCACAAGGACCCACACAGGGGCAGACACATTAATCCAGGCCCTCTGTATTTGCACACTGTACACAGTCACACACACATGCGCCTGCATACCCCTCGTGTATTACACATGCAAACACACGTACACACATCTGCAAAACAGGGACACACCAGGACACATGCTCACACATGCAAGAGGCTCCACACACTTCGCCCTCCACTTCGATATTTTTTCTCCCAAGAGGCAGAGCTGCGCATTTAGTAAGGCAGACACATGACCGTACGCTGGTGAAGGTATCCGAAATCTTGAAATAAAAAGATTTCTACCACAAGGTGCATAAAAGGTTCCCAAATGTCCTTTCTGATGTGTGTGGCTGACGGCCTGGTTTCACGAGGCAGTGTGAGCCTCTCTTCTTTGTCTCTGGAACGTTTAGATGATGTGTTTCAAAGTAGCAGTAAGAGCAACTATGCAGAAGTTTTGCTGTTTTAATTGCGGAATCTGAGACGCAAGGGCAACAAATCAGGTTTCTGTGAGTAGCAATTCTGCAGCTAATTTCATACTTGGGTATCGAAAGCAGATCCCTCTGCGTCAGCAGGGCTGAAGCCAAACTGTAAAAATCTTGGAAAACTTTGCCAACATTACTCAAAATAGGCAGCTGGATTTTTTTTTTATCATTTCCAGGTGCATTTGGGGGAGAGGAGAGTTCCAGTGGGTCTAAACTGGCTGTGTAATCCAAACACCTAAAGTTATCCTCACTCATTTCAAAGACATACTGCTTTGGAGCCGTGAAGGAAGATATTCCGTCCCCAAACCAAGCATTCCAATCAGGTGTACCACACTACATCGCTCCCATAATACTATTTTCTCCCAGAGAGTCTCTTGGATATTTTCTGATTCTAAACGAGGGGACGAGATGGCCCTGCCACAAGCCAGAGAATTGGAGGCATCCAGCTATTCACACGCTAAATATGTGCAGGACTCGGGACCCAGATCAGGAATCCGAGGTGGGATGGCATCTGCCACCTTCAGGTCCTGAGGCTTCACCAGCGCCGAACCCCCAGGTCCAAGAGGAAATTCTGAATCCCGCTTGGGCAGACACTCTATTCTCAGAGTCTCTACTTTGAGCAGTTGTTGTTGTTGTTGTTGTTAGGTGCCGTCAAGTGTCAAGTCGGTATCTGACTCATAGGGACCCTCATAGGGTTTTCAATGGCTGACTGTTTCAGGATTGCCTTGGGAGTGGATTACCAGGCTCTTCTCCCATTTTTTCCGAGCTGGGAATTGAACTCAGGACCTCAGAGACTGCAGTGCAGCACTCTACCAACTGAGCTGAATCCCGGCCCTACTTTCAGCAGAACTATATACTAATTGGAAAATTTTTAAAGTTGAAATTGAATGAAAAATTAGCTGCTCATGACAAAGGAATTCAGTTACATCAATTCAAAAGAAATGTGTTCTCTGTGTATTTCTTTTTAACTAGGATACCTTTACTACAAGAAAGTTTGGACCTTATTTAAATATTGGATCTGGGAGTAGAAAGTTTTCACTTAACATTCAAAATAGGGAACATGTCACCTTCTGTTCCTAGGAGGCAAAGGGCACATTAATGGGATTCCCAGAGAGAGGATGCAGGAAGTTTCTGTCTATCCAGGGACGAGTGAGGTCTCCTCAGCGAGCTAGCTGTCCTGAGCTACCAACCCTTAGGATTCTCCAAGGGCTGCCCCAGGAGTAGGAATAATCCTGATGACCATCAGCAGCGCTGACTACCATTGTCCTCTCTTCCTGAAAGTGCTTTGCAAAGCTCCTAATCATAGCCGGGCATGGTGGCACACTCCTGTAATCCCAGCGACTTGGGAGGCAGAGCCAGGAGAATCGCAAGTTCAAGACCAGAGGAAGTCTGCGTAACTTAGCAAGACCCTGTCTCAAAAAGTAAAAAAAAAAAAAAAAAAAAAAAAAAAAAAAAGGGCTGGGGGCACAGCTCAGTGGTCCAGCACTTGCAGAGCATGCAGGCGCGAGGCCCTGAGTTCAACCCCCAGTACCGCAAAAAAAATAAATAAATAAAAAATAAAACCTCCTAATCATTTGAAGTGACACATGTTCTGTCTCTCAAAGCCAGCCCTTCGTTTGCCTCAGTTCCTCCCCACTATTAGAGCTGCACCCCCAGTTTTGGGGTACACTAGTGTTCAGCAACCTCCACAGGTCTACCTTATCACCTGACGACTCTATGCCACGCTCTCAATTTTGGAGTATGCTAGTGTCTGGGGGGCTGGGGTTTAGCTCAATTGGTAAAACCCTGTTCTGTACTCTCTGCGGATACGGGTTCAATCCCCAGCACCCCAAAAACTGGAGAAGGATGTGGCAATCCACTCCCAAAGCAATCCCCAAACAATCAGCCATTGAAAACCCTAGGAGGGTTGCTATGAGTTGGACCCTGACTCGAAGGCACCTAACAACAACAACAACAACAACACGTGTCCGGCAGCCTACACAGCTCTGCCTTCTGACCTGAAGACCCTATGCTTCCGTCCTCAGCACACCCACTCAGTGCCCCTTGCATTCGCCTGTGATTCTAGTCTCTCTTCGTGTGTCCCCTGGCAGCCCACACACGTGGAAGAAGCACCCGAAGCACACACCCCAAGAAGCACCTTTCTCTTGCTATGTCAGCTGACGACAGGCAGGACTGTTGCTTACGCTTCGCTGGAGTCCACGGCACCCAGCAACAGATCATTCCAGAAATCCTTGTGGGCTCGGAATCTGCTAAGGGAAGAGAGGGTGTGCCTCTGGCCAAGATCCTCTGAGTTCAGAGACACTCCTGAACCCTAGTACCTCAGGGCTACCCTCCCCTCCACCATGACAGGAATCTCGGGGGGTGGAGCCGGTAACCAGGCCGATGGAGAACAGAAGAGAACCTGGGGGCTCTGCTACCCAGGCTGAGCATCACCAATGGGGCTGAAATGCAGCAACTCAGACTCTAGTGGAACCAAGTGAGGTTCCCTGTTGGGCTTTGGAATGCCTGTATGTTGCCCTGAGAGGCAGGGTCTGTGTGTGATCAATGGGGACAGAATTGGGTGACCTTGAAGTGGGGTCTGAGAAGAATCCAGTTCTATTCCAGGGCAGCGTGCTTTACTCCCAGGCGGTTCTCAGAGAGCGGCTTCTCTCCGTTGTAACTGTGTTTAGCTTGGAAGGCTGCTGCACTCTCTGTGTACTGCAAGGACAAAAGCCAGAATGGAGCTTTTGTCAGCTTGAGCCTCCCCAAAACGGTCAGGCATTCTTCAGACATGCCAAGGACTCCTGGGTCGAACTTTGCATTCCACATCCGGGTCTGGCTGGAATTTACACTTGACGTTCAGGAACAGCCAGACTTATTCCCTTCGGACCGCAGATCAATAGCACTTTGCACCTGGCCTCTATTGTTGTGCTCTGGCCATTTATTCTTTGTGACACACAGTTTTAAAAAATTTGTGTTACAAAGGCTATAGCTGGAATATTTTAAAAGTCTAAGCAACCTGTTGATGGCTTTCATTAAGGAACCTTATACACAAATGAGTTTCTTCGGTCAGATAATAATCCTTCCAGCTCCTTTGTTGGAGTTCCTAGTACATCATTAAAGACATAAATCCTTTTTTCTTCCAAATTGCATTTGGTTGAGAGGGACAATCATGGCCTCTAAACTACCTGAAAAGGGCCGTGAATGAAGATGGATGAAAAGGAATCAGTTCATTTTAATGCATTCTGCTTTTTTTGGCGACAGAATTACAGCATTGCTGTGTGAAACTGAATGGATTGAATACCAGGTAACTATTTATGTATGGATTTATGAGAAAGAGGTGCTGACTATAAAAGAACGAGACGAAAGCCACTGTTTTCAGAAATCGGATCATCCTTGGGCAGGTGGGACATGATGAGTTCTCTGGGTAGAAGCCCCTGCTGAGGGGTTATCCGTGCCATGCACTGCAGAGTCAGCCTGGGGCCCATGCCAGGCATGGCTCCAGTGTCTGTTCTGCGAGATGAAATCTATCTGTGTCCTCACTGGAGCCACACCTTGGTCTGTACAGCTGTGTGGGTGACACTCCACTACCTCTCAGGCTCCCCGGACATCCTCCCTTTGGCCAGGGAAAGATGAGGTTGGCTCAGCCAATGACAGCTGCCTGTCTCCATGTGGTCCAGCTGGGCACAACCAGATCATAACCAAGCTGACATTGTGGCGACCAAATGCAAGGCCAGTGGGCGACGCCTCCCCCATCCTTTTGGTCAGTGCTGGCCACTCCTCTGAGGAGCTGCCCTGGAAATAGAAGCTGGAAGCCACAGCATCAGGGGCACCAATGGTGCAGCCCCAGTCTGAGGCTGCCGTCCTGGAAGGTCCCTGCAGAGTCACTGGGCTGAGTCTGCATTCAGAGCCTGGGGAAGCTGGAGTCTGACATTCACAGGCGGTGTCAGCAGCCCTGGAGCACTCACTTGGGAAGAGTGGCGCTCGCAGGCATGGCTTGGCTTTCTCTTCCTTTACGCTTATTCCATCTAGGGCCCCAGTGGACGGGGTGGTGCTGCCCACATTCAGGGTGGGTCTGTCCCTCGCTCTCGCTCTCTCACGTGTCAATCCTCCCTGGAAACATTCTCTCAGTCACACCCAGAGTGGTCTTCACTAGTCCCCTAGGCATCTCACTCCAGTCCAGATGGCAATCAAGATCACCTATCACCATGGTGGACTCAGATCCCTGCCTCACACCATACATGAAGCTGAATCGTGCACTTTAGTGTAAAGAGAGACACCTTGAGATGATTTTGTGATGATGCAGGTGGCTACCTTTAGAATTTGGAAGTAAGAAATGATTTTTTAAAAAAGACCAAAAGGAGTGAAGACAAAGAATGGAAACATTTTATCACATTAAAACTTAAAACTTTGGGTAAAAATTAAAAGCACCACAAAGAGATAAACTTAGATTGTAATTATGTAAGCTAAAGATTGGTTTCATGAATTAAAGGGAAGTCTTGACTATATATATATATATATATATATATATATATATATATATATATATGTGGTCTGCAGCTGTACCACTGTGGCTTCTGATCCTCTTCAATCTTAGAAGCTAAGCAGGGTCGGGCCTGGTTAGTATTTGGATGGGAGACAACATGGGAACACCAGGTACTGTAGGCTTGGACGGAGGATCCAGCAACCCATTCCCCAAAAAACAGCCATCGAAAACCCTATGAATGGCAGAGAAGCACTGACAGTAGTGTTTCACCTGTTGTACGTAGGGATGCTATGAGTTCCACACCAACTTGATGGCATCTAGCAACAAACCACACACACACATACACACACACACACATACACACACACACACACACACACACACACACACACAAAATCTTACCCAAGACCATATGGAGGAAAAAAATAGAAGAGAAAATGAAGGAGGGAAGCATACAATTTTCTTAAGAGGACACAAAAAGTGTCAGAGAGATGAAAGTTAAGCCATCGGATCACACTCATCAAATTGGCCAAGATGTTTGTGATCCAACCCTTGGAAGCCGTGTTAGAGAGCGGAGAGCCAGGCGTCTCATATTCTGCTGGGGAAATAACTTGAGAGGAAAAGGCGAGGAGATGAGACCATGTACGTGTGAGTCCTGCCTGCGTAGGCACCCGCGAATGCTCATTGCAATGTGGTGTGAAGTGAGGAAGGAAACTGGAAACTGGATATCGCTGGCGGAAGCAGAGCGGATGAGCAAGGTGTGCTGTGGCCACGCAATTTCCTTCACAGGAGCTTCCACAGAGGACTTCATCGGACACAGGGATCTGCAGACTGCAGCCCAAGAACCAAGCCTGGCTGGCTGCCCGTCTTCGTAAATAAAGTTTGGCTGGAACACCTCCAAGCCCACTGGTTTATGTATTATCAGTGGCTGCTTCCACATGACAAGGGCACAGTTGAGTAGCTGCCCACAAAGCCTTAAATAGCTATTATCCAGCCCTTTACAGAAGCAGCCTAACTCGGCAACAGCTCGAAGCTGAACACAGCACAACTCCAAAGCCGTTTTATACTACAATGTGATATTTACATAAAGGGAAAGGACAAGGGTCATGGCAAGCCGTGTGGTTCACAGATAATAGATATGTGGGAAAAGCCCACCCCCACACACACTAACCAGCACCCACACGCCCTGGAGGTCGCCTTCAGGAAGGCACGCAAGCAGCGGACAGGAGGGAGACACCGGCATGCTGCCAGAGGTCCAAAGATCCACCTATTTTTTAAAAACAGTCTGGATCACGTGACCAGCTTACAGGATTCAAGGTTGTTGTTGTTGTTGTTGTTAGGTGCCGTCAAGTCAGTATCCGACTCAAAGCGACCCTCATAGGGTTTTCAATGGCTGACTGTTTTGGGATTGCCTTGGGAGTGGATTGCCAGGTCCTTCTCCCATTTTGCGGTGCTGGGAATTGAACTCGGGGCCTCAGAGACTGCAGCGCAATGCTCTACCCACTGAGCTAAATCCCAGCCGGATTCAAGGTAGGAGCATGTTATATAGCATACCCGCCACCCTGCTCTCTGGACATTTTATGAAGAAACACACCAGTGGAAGGTTGGGGAAAACTGAGAGGGTCAGGGCCTCTGCAGAAAGGACAGCACAGGGTGGATGCAGGAGCCAGGGGACCCAGACCCCACCAGGTTGAAGTTCTTCACTTATTTTTCTGCAGTATTTTTTAAAGGCGTTTCCGAGGTGAGAAACTTAGAGAAGTAGGTAACAAAGTCAAGTCAAATGTGGTTGTTGTTGGGTGCCATCGAGTTGGGTCTAGTGACCCTATATACAGCAGACATAGCGACCCTATACACATTTGTTGTTGTTGTTGTTAGGTGCCATCAAGTCGTGTCCGACTCATAGCGACCCTCACAGGGTTTTCAATGGCTGATTGTTTCGGGATTGCCTTGGGAATGGGTTGCCACATCCTTCTCCCACCTATATGCGTAGCGACCCTATATGCATAGCAACCCTATATACAACAGACAAAATACTACCCAATTCTGTGCCATGCCTGGCACTACATCAGTGCTTCTGTGCTATGCATAGGGTTTCAATGGCTGCTTGTTTTGGGAGTGGGCTGCGAGGTCCTCCTCCTTAGCCTGCAGCACCCAGTATTCCCAGGTGGTCTCCCATCCAAGGACTAACCAGGCTGACCCTGCCTAGCTTCCAAGATCTGATGAGATCCGGGGCCAGGGTGGTCCAGCCATGGACAGGTCAGGTAGAAGCTAACGTACCTGAATCAGGGTTTGGTGCTGTGCTCCGCTGGGAGGTGCCCGTGAGTGCTTTAGGCTCACGGAAGAGCAAAGTGTAACAGGCAGCCACACTAACCTCAAGGCCACACTCCCACGGCTGAGCTGACCTGGAGCCACTCTGCTGTCCCCATGCACTAGCAGGAATCACGGAGGAAACAGGAAGTGGAAGCTTCCTGCTCATCGGCAAGACTCGGAGAAATTACACCGTGCTGACGCTTACAGGTCACGATGCCTCCTCCTCCGGGCTTTGCAAGCTGCTGTGACTGCCCTGGCTGGAGAATCTCATGGCTTGTGTTCAAGGTCTCAGGGTTGGCAAACTGATTTTTGTATGCACAGTACACTTCTACAGATCGTAAAGCTAATCTGGGTGAGGGTGACCACCCGCAGGAACAGGATCCATATCTGAAGCAGACATGTATGTTGTTTAAGAAGTTACTTAGCCCTCGCTGGCTCCTGAGCGCGCATACCACCCCTGGAAACACTTAGCCTTGGGAAGTGACCAGGAGGCACTAAGACCTGAGCACAGGAGCTGGTCCCCGAGAGCCTTCCCGGCGGCTTGCTGGGGTCCCTAACTGTTGCACATGGGGACAGAGATAAGAGCTTGGGCTCTCTGCCAGCGAGCACTCTTGAGTGGCACCTGAGGGAAGGTGGAGGAATGGGCATCTGGGCATACCAGCCTGGAACAGTAGGGTCCCCAGAAAGGCCAGATGGCCTCAGCCAGCTCCTCACACTGTTCTCAAGTTGGGACTTGGGTGGAGGTTG
This sequence comes from Pedetes capensis, assembly GCA_007922755.1. Classification (NCBI taxonomy): domain Eukaryota; kingdom Metazoa; phylum Chordata; class Mammalia; order Rodentia; family Pedetidae; genus Pedetes; species Pedetes capensis. Next base: position 510 of record VMDO01040369.1, on the reverse strand, counting down.
CCCCCAAAGGTAGTGTGGCTTGGTGGGCAGACCCCTCAGCTGAGGGGATCCCTGAGCCAGGCTAAGTGCCGAGGACTGCCTGCTGGCCTCGTTCCCTGCAGCCTGGAAAGCTGGTTTTCCCTTCCCGAGGGCCATCTGGGCGACCCCTCCAGGGTCTGTGAGAACCGGAGCTCCGGGTGGACACAGAGCGGATCCAACTTAAAAGCACAAGACCAAGGACTTTCAGCAAAGCTTACGTTACACAGAACCAACGTTCCTGCCGTTCCGCGTGTCTTCTCGATACTTTATTAGGGGTTCAATTTTGCTTTATTGAACGTGATGGGTGCGCCGTGGTTTGGAAGTAATTTTGATTATTAGAGAAGTTGGACCGAGTTCATATCTCCCTTCCCTGAGGGCCCACGTGATGCAATTGGATCCAGGCCCGTCCCACTCTGCACTGTGCACAGTGCGTTTAACTCCGCCGGGTGGGCATCTCATGTCTCGGAACTCGAGCCCAGTCTCCTTCTGCTA
>VMDO01040368.1:0-11984 GCA_007922755.1 Pedetes capensis | reverse complement strand
GAAGTGGCATTCTCTGATTGGTCCCTGATAGGTCCCTGAAGGAAATATAAGGACAATGCACGGAGCAGTCAGGGTCCGACCATCCACCCGAGGGCCCATTCCACTGACCCAGACAAGGACGCAATAAAGAGCTGTACAACAAGAGTAGGAGGCTTCACTCAAGAGCCGAGAAGTGAGGAGCCACCATGGGCATAAACCTCTGAGCCTGCCTTTCTCGAGGCTTCTCAGAGTAGCCCTGGGCATAAGCCTCTTCTCCAGGCACTGCGAGTCTGGCAATGCTCACAAGCCAGTGGGTCTTTAGGGACTGAGCCTTGCTCTGGGCTCGTGGCCGATGGCCTGAGTGAGACCAGCGGCAGGCGACACCCCACACTATCCCAGCAGGGTCTCGTGGTCCTCTAAAGGACCACATCCCAGCAGGCACCTGCTGAGTGCAGCTCTCTGTGCCTGGTCCTGCAGCCCGTTGACAGCCCTCCTGGGCAGGACTGAAAGGAGGCCGGCTTGCTCCTCCCATAGAGCCAGTGCCCTCCAGTGGCAGTCCAGAGTCCTTTCTGCCAGAGGCTCTGGGTGTCCTGGCCAGGCCCTGTGCAGTGGTGCCTGTGCTTTGCTTGGACACCAGCCAGTGTTCGTGCACAAAATCTAGAACAAACCCAGGTAGATAGTTGTGCCCCGGAGCCCGCCCTGGGGGACCGTCACATTTTCAGAGGTCTGCGATCTCTTCTCTTTCAGCCAAGGGCCCCACTCTGGGTCGTGATCACTGTCAGGCTAAGTTCCTTGTGAGGGTCAGCTCAGCACACTCCCTAGTCCCCAAAGCTGCCTGAGGTCGGCCAGCCAGGGCTACGTGGCCAGCAGGCTTTCTCCCACTTCTCTGTACCCAGTGGTAGTGCTGGGCTCAGGTAGTTTCTCCTCTTTTCAGTGGGCTCCTGCTGGCTTCCTGGCTTTCTTTCTTTACAGCTTCCCCCAATGCAATGCATCTTTTTCTTTCTTGACTGCTCCTTCCAGGGGTATTGATTGTAGAATCAAGGAAAGCAAAATCTGGACAACCTCAATCTTTTTTCCATTTATCATGAAGTTGCTTACTGACTCAGTTGTAAGGATTTTTATTTTCTTGATGTTGAGGCACAATCCATACTGAAGGCTGTGTTCTTTGATCTTCATCACTAAATATTTTTAAAACCTCTTCACATTTCAGCAAGCAGAGTTGTGTTATCTGCATATTGCAGGTTGTTGATGAGTCTTCCTCCAATCATGATGCAATGCTTATCTTCATAAAGTCCAGTTTATCAGGTTATTTGCTCAGCATAGAAATTGAAGAGGTACGGTGAAAGGATACAGCCCTGATGCACACTTTCCTCGACTTAGAGCAAGCAGTGTTTCCTTGTTCTGTTTCAACTACTGCTTCCTGGTTCGTGGACAGATTCCTCATCAGTACAATTAGGTGCTCCGGTAATCCCATTGTTTGCAGTGCTCTCCATAATTTGTTATGATCCACACAGTCAAGTGTCTTTACATGGTCAATAAAACATAGACAGACATCTTTTTGTATTCTCTGCTTTTGACTAATATCCACCTGACATCAGCAGTGATATCCCTAGTTCCACACCTTCTTCCGAATCTGCCTTGATTTTCCAGCAGTTCCCTGTCTATCTACTGCTGCAGTCACCTTTGAATGATCTTTAGTAAACTTTTACTTGTGTGTGATATTAATGATATTGTTTAATACTTTTCACATTTAGTTGGATTCCTTTTCTTGGGAATAGTCATAAATATGGACCTCTTCCAGTCAGTTGGCCAGGGAACTGTTTTCCAAATCTCTTGGAATAAATAAGTGAACACCTCCAGTGCTACATTTGTTTGTTGAAACATCTCTATTGGTATTCCATCAATTCCTGGTGCTTGTGTTTCACCAATACCTTCAAGATAGCTTCCACTTCTTCCTTTAGTACCACTGGCTCCTCATCATATGCAATCTCTTTAAATTGTGGGTCATCCACCAATTCATTTTGGTGTAATGACTGTATATTCCTTTCATCTTCTTTTTATGTTTCCTGCATCATTTAATATTTTCCATGTAGAATCCTTCACTATTGCCACTTGAGGCTTGAATTTTTTCTTCAATTCTTTACACTTGAGGAAAACAGTGTGTTCTTCCTATTTGGTTTTCAGTCTCCAGCTCTTTGCACATGTCATTATAATATTTGATTTTGTCTTCTCCAGCTGACCTTTGAAATTTTCTGTTTAGTTCCTTAACTTCATCATATCTTCCTTTTCCTTTAGCTGCTCCATGTTCAAGTGCAAGTTTCAGACTTTCTTTTGATATTGAATTTTGTCTCTCTCTTTTTTCCCCTGTCTTTTAAATAATCTTTTTGCTTTCCTCATGAATGCTGCCTTTGATGTCATGCCACAACTCATCTGGTCTTCTATCATTAGTACCTAATGCATTAAGCCTGTTCTTGAGGTAGTCCCTGAACTCAAGTGGGATATACTTAAGGTCATGCCTTGGCTCTCCTACACTTCTTTTAATTTTCTTCAGTTTCAGTTTGAACCTGCAGCTGTAGCACTGTGGTGTCTGATCCCATCAGATCTCAGGAGCTAAGCAGGGGTAAGCTTGGTTAGTACTTGGATTGGAGACTGCCTGGGAACACCAGATACTACAGGCTTGGGAGAAGGACCTGGCAATCCACTCCCAAAAATCAATCTGCCATCAAAAACCCTATGAGTAGCAGAGAAGTACTGACAATAGTGTTTTGCCTGTTGTACAAAGGGTTGCTATGAGTCAGACACAGACTGGACAGCACCTAACAACAACAACAATATGTTCCATCTGGTAAATTCTGTGTGTATAGCTACAGGCTATTTTGGTGAAAAAATGTATTTGCAATGAAAAAGTCATTGGTTTGACAAAATTCTATCATGTGATCTCTAGCATCATTTCTGTCACCAAGGCCACATTTTCCTACTCCTGAGCCTTCTTCTTTGTTTCCAACTTTTGCATTCCAGTCACCACTAATTGCCAGTATATCCTGATTGCATATTTGATCAATTTCAGATTGCCAAAGCTGTTAAAAATCTTCCCTTTCTTCATTTGTAGCCTTAAGGGCACATGAGTACATTTGAAAAATAGTCATTTTAACTGGCCTTCCTTGTAGGAGTATGGATATTATTCTATCACTTCACTATCATTATATTTCAGGGCAAATCTTGAGATGTCTTTTTTGATGATGAGCATAACCCCATTTCTCTTTCATTTGTCATTCCAGCATAATACATCATATGTTTATCTGGTTCAAAATGGCCCATGCCAGTCCATTTTAGCTCACTGATGCCTAAAATGTCAATATTTATGTGCTCCATTTCCCTTTCAATGATTTCTAATTTTCCTGGATTGATCCTCTGTACATTCCACTTTCCAATTATTAGTGGATGTTTACAGTTGTTCCTCCTCATTTTGACTCATGCCACATCAGCAACAGGAGGTTCCAGGGGCTTTATTTCATTCCCATAATTAAGATCGACTCTACTTTGAAGAGGCGACTCTTCCCCAGTCTTTTTTTTTTTTTTTCAGTGCCTTCCAACCTGAGGGGCTCATTTTCCAGCACTATCCCTGACAGTGCTTCTCTGCTATTCATAAGGTTTTTAATGGATAATTGTTTCAGGAGTGGGCTGCCAGGTCCTTCTCCCTAGTCTGTCTTAGTCTGGAAGCTCAGATGAAGCCAGTCCACCAGGGGTAGCCCTGCTGGTGTCTGTTGTGGGACATGCTCCTCCCAGTCCAGCCCGATTGTTCAGATGGGAGGCACCGCCACACACACAGATATCTCAACACAAGTCACTCGGGACCCTCGGGTGAGGGGTGAGGACTCCTGCAGCCCTTGGGGATGCCAGCAGAGACAGGAAAAAGGAAAAGCCTTGGGCACTTTTGTCTTGTAGGGACAAACACAGCTCTTTATGGCCTCCACCCTTAGAAGGGCAGGAGAGAGGAACCCAAAGTATACAGCTTACAAGCGCTGGCAGCCTAAGTGCTGCAGCTCTGTGCTGCCTCAGGGGGAGCCATGGCTCTTCCGCCTTCCATGCTGGGGCCAGAGACTGTCCTCAGCTTCATTCTCTTGGTGCCAGGTCCAAGAGACTTTCCTCAGCTTGTTTGTAGTCCATCATTCCTTGAGAGCACCATCTAGTTGTCCTGGTCTTGGTGGTCACCAGGAGAGTGTTCTATCTTCTTCAGTGGTCCGGGAGAGAGAGAGAAAGCTGCTGAAGTGCAGCTCCTTATATAGCTCTCCCGGAATGGCCTGAGCCAATCAGCTTTGAGTCCAATTGTCCAATCAGGTTTGGAGGATTTATGAAAGGTTTTGTACAAATGTCCAATCAAGTTACTTTCATTTTCCCTAGATTTCTAATTGACAAACCAGATCTTCAAAAGCTGTTTTCTCAGTTTTGGGGTTTTTGCAAATTTCCTCCCAATTTCCCCCTATAGTCTATAATATTGGTAGCACAGTTTTCAGCATCACAGCAACCTGCAGGCCACCACCATACTGCAAACTGAGAGATGTGTGGGGCTGTCTCAAGGTGAGAATCAAAAATAGGCTGGAAGTGTAGCTACTGGTGGAGCACTCGGCTAGCCTTTGTGAGGCCCTGGGTTCAACGCCCAGGACTGAAAAAAGAAAAGAAAAGAAACAAAAGTACTGTGGCTATGCAGGGGCTGGATGAGCCTCCCAGCACTGTGCCCAGGGAGGGCAAAGCCCATCCCTGTCTGTTCTCCCTGAGTTCCCAGGACACAGGGCCTTTGGCTCAGGAGAGCTGCTGGAGTCAAAAGGGCACTTTTGATGATTAACTGTCACCAGTGCACACGCGCCTTCACACATCCTTCCACTCCCATTTCCACTCCCACCTTCACCCTCACATGCATGTCCTTACACTCACATTCACACACTCACACACACTCTTCCCATCTCCTCTCCACTGACCTCATCCATGAAACCAATACCCAAGTGTAAGGAGACATTGGGAGGAAATTGGCAAAAACCCCCAAACGGGGAAAACAGCTAAATCTAGGGGAAATGAAGGTAACTTGTACAAATGTACATTTGTACAAAACCCTTCACAAATCCCTGAACCTGATTGGACAATTGCACTCAAAGCTGATTGGCTCAGGCCATTCCTTGGGCGAGCTATATAATGAGCTGCTCTGTGGCAGCTCGATCCCTTTTTCGCTGGGATCTTTGACCACCAACAAAGAAAGACTCCGTTCTCACCCAGACCACAGATGAGGAAACAGCTCTCTCTGCTCTCTTGCCCCGACCTTCGGTGAGGAAAGAATGCTCTTCCCTGCCACGACCATCAATAAGGAAAGAACTCGATCTCTGCCGATACCACCAACATGGAAGCATCTGCCCTTGAGACTGTGTAAGAGCTGCTAGCACTTAAAGCTGTACGCTTTGTTTTTTCTCTCTGCCCTGATAAAGGCAGAGAAATAAACAGCTGTGTTTGTCCCCAAAAGGCAAAGGCCCCTGAAGCTTTCCTTTCTCCCGTCTCTGCCAGCATCTCAAGGGCCGCAGGAGTCCATGTCCCTCACCTGAGAGTCCCGAGTGAATTGTGTTTAATATCTGTGTGCATGGTGCCACCACCCATCTAAACATCTGGGCTGGACCGGGAGGTGAGCACCCCACACCCGAGGACCTTCCTGTGCCACCCTGAAGGGCAAACGTTCTATTTGCAGGATGGATGAGCTCAGAGTGGCCACTGGAAGCCCCAGACTCTTCTCTCAGCTTCTAGACAGCAATGACCACATCAAACTGAAGCCACACAAAACCCACCGCTCAATCCACCATCTGGCCTGGAGCATGGGGGCTGGGGCTGCACCCCCTTTGGCCCCTGATACCAATTCCCTCATCTGACCTTATCTTTGACACCATGATAAACTCCACAAACTCCATCACCCACTCCCCTAAGTGGGATCCCCCTTTCACTCCAAAGACCAACCCAAGCACATGGAGCAAAAGGTGATGGCCTGCAGGGGACCAGGCCACCTGGCCACCCACAAACAATGGTGCACGTGGTGGCCCTTTGGGAAGATCTGTCCATCGATAAATTAGCAGAATGAAGACCTGGGTGAAACAGTAACAGGATCAAGACCTGAGCCGAGGGCCTTGCCCTGGGCCGTAGGTATTGTGCAGGACTCAGCTGGGAGGTGGCGGTTGCACTGGGGAGGCGCCCTCTGCACGAGTCTGAGAAACCGCGGCTGGTAATTCGTTAGGTAAATATTAGAGGTGCGCACACAGGCAGCAGGTGTTCTGTTCCCAGACACTGAATAACATTTTCTGTTAGAATTTGCTCTCCGAAGGATTAAAGCTAGCGGCAGCGCATCCGCGTGGCTCTCGGGGCCTCTGGCGGCCTCTCTTGGACTGGCAGGCCGTGCTGGGAGTAGTCAGGGCAGGTTTGTGAATGAGGCTGAGGGTGAGGCAGGAGAAAGGCCACAGGGACATCCTAGCCCTGCCTGGCAGGGTCACCTCCATGCTGCTGTCTTACCCGCTGCTGAGCATCACCAAAGATCAGCTGTTGAAGCAAGAGTGTCCATTTGTTGCTTTAAAACTTGGTGTGATGTATTACTAATTACTTTCCCTTGCATGCAACCCTCGGAAACTGTATTTAGAAGTCTTCCATCTACACAACAGTAGGCTCCTTGCCATCCTGCCTAAGTCTTTTGCAGAGGACTCCACAGCTGGCTGTTCAGCTGGACCTGGATCTCCATCCGCAGAGTGCTGCCTTCACACCTGGTTCTCCAAGCTTGCAACGGACTCTAAGATGCACCCCTTTCCCCTTGGCTGCCCCTCCCTGCTCAGGAAAGGAAGTGACTTGGTGGCTCAAGGTCCCCACTCAAACTCCATGGGCATATGAGCAGATTCAGAAGGGACGTTGGCAATGGTGGGGGTGTCACACGCCTGCAGGAATGCCCTGAAGAGGTCGGCCTTCTGCAGAGCCCCAATCCCCAAGCTCAGAATGAAAGGAACAGGTAGTGCTGTGCCAAGACGAGACTGAACACAAAAAATTACTGTGTTCCTAGGTTTCCTGATAAGGCTGGGATTTAGCTCATTTGGTAGAGCACTGCACTGCAGTCTTTGAGGTCCCGAGTTCAATTCCCAGCACCGCAAAAATGGGAGAAGGACGTGGCAACTCACTCCCAAGGCAATCTCAAAACAGTCAGCCATTGAAAACCCTATGAGGGTTTCTATGAGTCGGATACCAACTTGACGGCACCGAACAACAACAACAAGGTTTCCTGATGGGGAACTCAAAGAAAGATTGCCCTTCCCTTGCTATGGAATCTCTGCCATCTCTGCACTTCAAGATCAGGCCCGAGGACCCCAAGGTCAGTGCTGAGCTGAGCCCTGGGAGACCCACACTGTGCCTTCCTGGGGAGGCAAGAAGGTTATGGGACCCACCAGGAGGCCGGGCTCTCAGTGCTACACCCTCTGGGGATCCAGTGGACCCAGATGTCCGCGGTGGATCCCTGACCCCAGGCATGGGCCTTGGAGGGCACCCTGGGCCAGCCATCTTTCTGGAGTGTGCTGCAGGCAGCTGCCAGTGTGTCCCCATGCAGAGCAGGACTCGGGGTGAAGCATGCCAGGTGCGCCTCGATGGAGCCGTGGCTCCTGGGCTCCTAGGCTTGGCCCCCATCTGGGACCCTGAAGAGGACACTTGTTACCAGCACATTTCAAGCTGGGAGAAGTCCAGGGAGGGTGACCACCCCAAGGAAGAGCGCCCGTGCTGGGGACGCCCTCCCAGATGGCCGCGGCCACCCCTGCCACTCTGCCCAGGCTGGGACCCAGCCCTCCTGCCAGGCAAGGCCCAACCCTGTGGGCATCTGAATCCGCCCTAGGCCTTACCCAGGGGATGGGAAAGGTGTGCACTGGGGCCTGGAGGGTGGAGCAGGTGCTCCCTTGCCACGGGCCCACAGCCCCAGGCCCAGGACCTCCAGCAGCTCACTGCCAACACGGTCCACACGGGGTGATGCCGGGAGCAAAGCAGGGATGACCCTGGCAGAGTGAGGCCCCGGGCCACAGCTGTGGATCCTCCTCGAAGATCGGGCGAAGGAGCAGTGGAAGGAGGCGAGGCAGGAGGCCGGCACATGAGCCCGCGGACATGGGGAGCTGGTGGGCGTGGCCTCAGCCCATGTGCAGGGGCCGAAAGGCGCAGGGACTTTCCAGGCTCTGCCAGAGGTGGGAGAGGCTGCCTTGTCTGACCATGGGGTGGAGCATCCTGGGCAGGCCTGGCCCCGCCCCGGCCCCTGAGGCCAGCTGGCTGTCTTCCCGAAGCCAGGCAGCCCCGAGGTGTGGTGGAGGCTCACAGACCTGGGCCACCAACACTTTCACGCCAGGTGCTGCAGGTGATGCGTCCCTCTTGGGGGAGCTGTGAGAGTGCGGCCTCTGTACACAAAGTGCCTCCCATCTGTGCCATAGGGAGGGAGCCCCGAGCCCCAGCCCAGGCCGCACCTGGAGTCAGTGCACACAGTCCAGGAACTGGAACCCAGGCCCACATGTGACAGGGCACAGGAGGACGTCGCCCTGGTCCCTGGGCACCTCTACTCCCAGGGTTCCTCCCTGCCGGCACCCAATGACCACAGCCCTACACGTGCACACACAGGCAGACAGACACGGGGACATGCACACACAGGTACACATCCCAAAAGACAGGCAACACATATAGTTGTATACACAGAGACAGACAGACACCAGAGATGCATGCACATGCAGACATACAGTGACACACAGAGACACACGCATGCTCAGACATACACACAAATACAGACACACACATTCATAGCCACACACAGACACAAAGAGATTCCCACTCATACACTCAGCCAGAGCCACATGTAGATGCAAAGGCACATATAGACACACGTGCCAACACACACACACACACACACAGCCACATCCAAACACACACAGAGACAGAGACGAACCCACACGTCCTCACCCACACACATACACACACACCCCTATACACACACACTCGTACACAGCACACAGCAGCCCTACACACATAACCTACGCGTGTGCCACAGGCACACACACTCGCGTGCATGCACACTCACTGCACAGGCCCATCGACGCCCTCGCAGCACACAGCCACATCCACACACAGCCACTCACAGCCGCGTGGAAACGCTCCCCTGCCCGTGCCTGCACACATCCACGTGCATCCACACGTGGTGTGTGGCCCTCAGGGCGTGGGCCTGGGCTGTGACACATGGGCTTCTGTGTCTTCACAGACCCTGCAGCCTTTGGACGGGTTCGTTTCCAGGGACACCGAGTTCGAAGACTGAGACTCATTTTCCAGCCTGAAAGGGAAACCGTGACAGGAATCACGGCACTCAGTGGCATTGTGCTGATGAACTTCCCTGCCACGCCAGCTCTGGGTCCACGCCTGCACCACAGGGAGGGAGCCCCGAGCCCAAGCCCAGGCCGCACCCAGTCCAGAACTGGAACCCAGGCCCACCTGTGACAGGGCACAGCAGGACGTCACTCTTGTCCCTGGGCATCTCTGCTCCCAAGGCTCCTCCCTGCTGGCACCCTGTGACCCCAGCCCTACACGTGAACACACAGACAGACAGACACAGGGACATGCCACACCCACACAGCACACACACACCACACACAGAAATAAGTGACGGGCATGCACACGCAGACACACATGCGCTCTCTCACACTCACAGACACACTCGTGGGGGAGGCAGGGCTCTGAAGAGCTTCTTCCTGAGTCCCTCCTGCCTCCGGGACGTCAGTGGAAACAGACACACGTGGACGTGGACGTGGACGTGGCACCAGGGCAACCATTCCACACAGAGCACCTGTGTGGAGACACTTGGCGCTGCTGACCCTCTCACCGTTACATCCACTCGAGCCACATCTTCAAGGGGTGAGGGCGACGTCTCTGAGAACAAGGACTCCCCACAGGCTAGTGTGTGGCTGGGAGTTTCCTCAGAACCACGTGCACAGACACACGAGTGCCACCTATAGAATGAAGTTAGAGGTGTGGGTCTCCTCCAGGCAGCTGGAGGGGAGGGACAGGGGAGGCAGAGGAGGAGCAGAGGAAGGCCTGAGAAAAGAAGCGGCAACATGCGCCTGCTTCCTAAGAACTTTCGTCAAGAAGCTTTGAATTTTATTATGCTTCTTAACGTATGCTATAAATTTAATTATATTCGGTACATTAAAGTTCTATTTCTTAAAGGAAGTGATGGGTTTAAGTAGATAAAACTTTGTTATTGTTGTAGTTGTTAGATGCCCTAGAGTCCTGTCCGACTCATAGCGACCCTCATAGGGTTTTCAATGGCTGTTTCAGGATTGCCTTGGGAGTGGGTTGCCAGGTCCTTCTCCCATTTTTGCGATGCTGGGAATAGAACTCGGGACCTCAGAGACTGCATTAGGACCTCAGAGACTGCAGAGCGGTGCTCTACCAACTGAGGTAAATCCCAGCCCCAAATAAAACTTTACACAATTGAAAATAAAGAATATAGTTATAGAGATAAAATTTATTCAGAGAGAAGAGGGCCTTGCTTTTGTTTTCTTTTAAATCATCCCCTTTGATTCCTAGCTTCAGCCCAAAGGAAACCCCATGAAGAAAGAGTTCAGGTGGCTCCAAATCTCCTCCTCCAGAGCGCAATGAGACAGAATTTCACTGTCTTTCACCTAAGTTGTTTTCTTGGGTCTTCCTGGCGGTCTTCCTTGGAAACGCTGAAGATGGAGCGATTGTCTGCCGACTGGCTCCTAAAGGATTTCTCTCTCCTGTCTCTACGCTTCCCCTGCCTGGTGCCCAGCTACCATTTTCTTTGCATGATGAGAAGGATTTTAATTGCCACTATGGGAGGGAACCGGGCTGGGATTTAGCTCAGTTGGTAGAGCACTGAGCTGCAGTCTCTGAGGTCCTGAGTTCAATTCCCAGCACCGCAAAAATGGAAGAAGGGCCTGGCAATCCACTCCCATGGCAATCCCAAAACAGTCAGCCATTGAAAACCCTATGAGGGTTGCTATGATACCCACTCGAGGGCACCTAACAACAACAACAACATGGGAGGGAACCTGTAGCCCTTTATCTGAATTCCCTCTGCCGGTCAGAGGTCTTTAACTTGCTGATATATCCCGCTTGTAATTTCAATCATCATTGCACTTTCTGTGGGAGAAGCCAGGTTGGAAAGCAGAGGGCAGTCTACCACACACGAACTCTGTCACACGCACGCATGCTTGCTCGCACGCGCACACAAGCACGGGAGAGAAGAGAAAGAGGAGAAAGGATCAACAATAAACACAGCCTGTGTCAGTCTTTTTAAAAATCCATTTGCGATCACAAATGAAACATTTCCCATCTCCTAATGGGCAGATTGCTTGGTTTTATTACCAGCCCTGAAAAGCCAGACCCCATCACGAGGGGAGCTGTGTGCAGGTCTCTGCTTTCCATTAAAATAATTTCAAAAAGCTTTTTTTCTTCCCCACTGAAAGAACCCATTTTGCGAGATGATTTAGCTCAAAATCTGTTGGGAGTAACCCTTGACATAAAGTCATATTGTGTTGGAGTTTAGTCCTAAATTCATACATCAATTATTTACTGTCAACGCCGATTGTATAAGTGTAGAAAATTACTAGGAATGATATTTTCTCTCAGGCAGAAAAAATGTGATACAGCAGATCCACCCACCTAATGTGCCGCCCACTGTCCAGGGCCCAGAATTATTTATGCATTAGAAAACAGTGTGCCGGGGCAAAAGGGAAGAAGATGGGGGAGACAGCGACAGACACATTATTTTAAACCTTTCATAACACCCATAAATATTTCATAACAAATAAATAAAGAATGTCGGGCTTGTGTGGAGACAGCTGTAGAGGCACGGTTCAATGCTCTGCAAAGCTCCGGGGACCCTGCGCTTACCCTCAGTTAAGCCCCCATTTCTTTTTAATCATCCACTTAGTGCATTATGGGTAGGGGCTCTGCAGGTGAGC
>VMDO01040367.1:0-11989 GCA_007922755.1 Pedetes capensis | reverse complement strand
ATATGATGTCTGAGGGACCCCTTGGATGGAAATTCCATTGTGGTTTAAACCACAGCACCAGGCACAGTGGTGCATGCCTGCAATCCCAGCAACTTGGTAGGCAGAGACAGGAGGAGGATCACGAGTTCAAGGCCAGAGGCAGCCTGTGCAACTCAGAGAGACCCTGACTCAAAATAAAAAGTTTGGCTGGGGGAGCAGCTCAATGGTAAAGAACTGGCAACATATATGTGCGGGCTGGGGTTCAACAAAAAACTACAAGAAAGAAGGAGAGGGAGAGAGAGAGAGAGAGAGAGAGAGAGAGAGAGAGAGAGAGATCGATCCATGGCTGGATTTTTTATATGAAATCCTGGATACCTGTTCCATGCTTCTGGCTGAATAGCTACACTCTCTGTTTTTTCTTTTGATCCTCCATTCATTTTATATTTTCACATAGCACATGCTGCTTCCAATGACTGTAATATATTACTACCCTGAACACTTTCGAGCCAGAAAAAAATAACACTCCATACTATTCTTTATTCTATGCCACAACAATGAATAATGCACAGTAAGATACATGCATATATGTTGTTGTTGTTGTTAGGTGCCGTCGAGTCGGTATCCGACTCATAGCGACCCTCTGTATAACAGGGGAAACACTATTGTCAGTGCTTCTCTGCTGTTCATAGGGTTTTCAATGGCAGATTGATTTTTGGGAGGGGGTTGCCAGGTCCTTCTCACAAGCCTACAGCACCTGGTGTTCCCAGGCGGTCTCCCATCCAGGTACTAACCAGGCCTGACCCTGCTTAGCTTCCGAGATCTGACGGGATCAGAATGTAAGATGCATATATATGTATATAATACAAACACACACACACACACATATGTAGATATTGTGATGTTTAACTTTATATGTCAGCTTGCCTGGGCCGTGAGGTGTCCAGGTATTTGCTGTAGTTACATGCTATTGAGTTAGTGTTTCACTCATACTGACCCGGTGTACAACAGAAGAAACACTATTGTCAGTGCTTCTCTGCTATACATAGGGTTTTCAATGGCTGATTGTGTTTCGGGAGTGGGTTTTTGGGTCCTTCTCCCAAGCCTGCAGCACCTGGTGTTCCCAGGCGGTCTCCCATCCACGGATGAACCAGGACCGGCCCTGCTTTGCTTCTGAGGTCTGAAGTGATCAGACTCCACAGGGCTATGGCTGCAGACACCTAGATATTTGGACATGCATGAATCTGGGTGATTCTGTGGGTGTGCTTCCTGATGGGACTACCACCTGAATTGGTGGACTGGGTAAAGCAGATTGTCTTGTTGTTAGGTTTGGATATAAAATGCATCCCCTAAAACACATGCATCGAAAGCATGGGCCACAGCTGGTGGCACTACTGAGAGGTGACTCAGTGAGCACAGCTCCAATATCTTCATAATTTGCATCTCCTCCCTGCCTCTGAGGCTCTGTGCATCTCATTGGCTGTGTCTTGGCCAAAGGATTGTGAGTTTATATGCTTGTCCCAGTGGAAACCACCCATGCGTGAGCTTGCACGGGCTGCTTCCCCTCCAGCTGGGTGGAATTAGAACATTAGCAAAAGTCCAACAGCAAAGAGCCAGACAGATGTAGCAGGAACACATCAGCTGGTAGGTATTGAAGATGGAAGAGGACCAATTCTGAAATGGACCTGAATCTCTCACTCACTAACTGCAAGAAATCCACACTGGCAACCCCATTTGCAAAGGACTAATAATGGAAAATAAGTAAGTGATGATTGTGGGGAGCCAATGAAATTATGGGGTGTCTGTTGCATCAGTGAGCATTACTCTAAGACAGCCAGACTTCATGTGATTTATGTAAAAATGATAGTGGACTGTGGTGACTTCTTACACTTCTGATTGTCTAATGGGCCTGACCAACTGTCCATGGGCTACAGACTTTTAACATGAAACATGCTGTCTCCAAAAATGACCACGTTTTCCTGCCACCTTTGCAGATGAACCAGCCTTGGAGGATCTTCTGTTGAGGTCCCATGTCTGACCCACATGATGTACCCATCTCATGGAAATCCAATCTGCCCATCTCATCTCAATTTTTATAGTCACCTGCCTTGGATTTGAACGGACTTGGAAGGACCATGTTGTCCAGAAAGGTCTCTCTTAGGCATTGTTTGATTATGGTAATGTCCAGGTCTTCTACGGTAGTGATAACTTGGAAACCATTCAGATGGTGCAAGAATTTGGGATAAGAATGGAATAATGGCTATCTGAGATAGCTCAGCTAATTGCTCCTAGAAAAATAATAACAATTACCTAATACACTATCTATTCCAACAGCAAACTAACAGTTTGGCACATGTTTTAATACTCTTGGTTTGAGAACAGAGAAGGAATTCTGGGAGAACAGTTAGAATACCACTTAACTGTTTCAGCCTTGGGGTCAAGGATTAGAGTTATGCTAGTCTCTAAACAGACAGAGGGGGAAGTATGGTAGCTCATGAATGGCTTTTTGGTAGAATCCACACAGTTTATCAGAGGGGCTGGGGTTTAGCTCAGTTGGCAGAGCACTGCTCTGCACTCTCTGAGACCCTGGGGTAATCCCCAGCACTGCAAAAATGGGAGAATGATATGGCAACCCACTCCTGAAGCAATCCCTGGAAAACCCTGTAAATGTCAGAGAAGCACTGACATAGCACCCAGCATGGCACAGTGTTAGGGACTGTTTTGTCTGTTGTACACCAGGTTGGTATGAGTTGGACCTGACTCGTGGCACATAACAGCAGCAACAACAGAGTTTATCACTGTTTGTAAGAGGAATAGGGAGAGAGAGAAAGAGAGAGAGAGGGAGACATCCAGGGTTTTATTTGTTTTCATTAACAGATAATTTTCTGTCTTTATGGGGTATGGGTTTTGAGGTAGCGATTCCTTCTGTTGGACACAGGGTCACTATAAGTTGAACCTGACTTGATGGCACACAACAACAATGGTGTACCTTACGATGTTTTGGTATGCTCATGTATACATTGATCAACACAGATGCTGAAGTTATCCACTATCTCGGACACTTATGACTTGAGAAGTGGGACCTATGGTGGGGTCATTTTGAGAAGGGAGAAACAGAAGGTGAAGAAAGTTTAGGGTGATTCCTGTTTGTTTGTTTTGTTTTTTCAGAAACAGAGCATGAGAAGTATGTGCCAAAGCTTTCTAGTAATTAGAACAAGACTTCACTTCCCAACTGTTCTCTCTCTTGAGAAAATTGCACCACATCTTGGGTGAATACCGTGATTCTTTTCTTAAGTGTTTCTCCTTTCTCAGTGCCCAGGCATGCCCTAAAGCATGCACTATCTCTCACTCCTGCCTAAATAAACTTGCTAATTTTGTTCCCCGTCAAGGAAAGACTTGCCCTCCCTATTCCAATACCCACAAGGTGGGTTATCACAAATACACTGATGTGCTGTGTAGGCTTTTTGCTTTGCTGGTGGCCAGCCACCCTTTCTTCCTCACTTTCCCTGTGCATCAAACTCTGTGATGGTCTTTTGCTCATCTCTTGGTTGCTTTCTTGCTCCCGACGGAGGTCATTCATTCTCAGAAGGCTGATGGATCCAGGCCACCTGGTGATCCACCAGGTCACCCTGGTGTCCGTCAGAAAGACAGAGACGTGAGGTTGCAGGCATTTCCCAAGTTCAGTGCTGAGTAATTATAGTGCAACTGCAAACACAGACACACTTGGGGGCTTGTGTGAGAGGGAGCCAGCTAAGAAATGGGCCACGTGCCATTTGATGTGCAATCTGGGTGCTGCGAGGTGGCTGCAGGTGTTTATGGGAGGATAGGCAGAGCCCACCGGTGAGTTAGCCACAGAGCTCTCACATGGTCTGGAGCATTAGATGTTGAGCATGTGGATGTATCCTTAGAACCCAGGACATTTGGAACGACTTGCACGGACTCTTTCTCCACGGGCGTCCAGGCTTCATCCTTCACTAGCTTGGCCCATTGCCTTTGGGCCTGACTGTATCTCGTAAAGACGGAATAATGTCCAAGATTCTCCCAGTGCGCCACAGAAAAGCAATGTCTGCCATTGGGGCGAATCAAAGGCGGGTCTCTGGAAGAGAAGATGGGATTTTGTGAGCTGGAGCTGAAAGAATGATTATTGGCAGGCAACACGTTAGCACTTAGAGAACATTTCCAAAACAGTAACTTGGGTGGGTCGCCATCCCTGTATTTTACGGAGAGTGGAGACATAGAGAAATGTTTAAGGAGTGAGGACCGAGTTTATGGGTGATGGAGGCATATAAATATTTGGAAATATGCGTGTCTGCCTTGCTGCCACATACAGAATATATGAGTGTTTAGAAATATAAGCAGAGGAGGGCAGTGATTATTGGTTGATGGTAGCTAGAGGAGGTGAGTTTAGGAAAAAGAAAAACACAGTGGATGCTGGAAAGTTTATAGGCGTGACTGTAAGCCACATACACAATTTTCTTTTTTCTTATGCTCTGAAACTCAGTGAGTGCTATACTCTTAAAGAAATATATAAAAGGAAACCTAAATTCATGCATACTATTACCCTGTGATGCCTGTAGCCATAGCCCCGTGGCGTCTAATTTCGTCAGATCTCAGAAGGGGATCAGGCCTGGTTAATCCTTGGATGGGAAACTGCCTGGGAACACCAGGTGCTATGGGCTTGGGAGAAGGAACCAGCAACCCACTCCCAAAAATCAGTCCACCATTGAAAACCCCATGAACAGCAGAGAAGCACTGAAAATAGTGTTTCGCCTGTTGTACAGAGGGTTGCTATGAGTCAGATACCGACTCGACGGCACCTAACAACAACGATATGTGTGTGTGTGTGTGTGTGTGTGTGTATACATATATAATTAGACAGTGAAAACATATATACCATATATATGCACACGCACCATATATAAACATATATAAGTATATATCATACATATACACCATATATATACATATATACTATATATATAAGGCATATATATATATTTTTTTTCAGTACTGGTGGGCTGAATGCAGAGACTTGTCCACACTTTTTCCACATGTCCTACCACTGAGCTGCACCTCCAGCCCACCCCCACCCCTTTTCTTTCATCTTGAGTCAGGGTCTAACTAAGTTATGCAGGCTGCCTCTGCCCTCAGACCTGTGATCCTCCTGTTTCAGCCTCCCAGGTTGCTGGGATTAGAAGTGTGCTCCACCGTGCCCAGTCCAATGACCAAGTTAATGTCGATGTGATGCAAAAGCATTTTCCAGAGATCACTGTCTAATTAGGCATCTTACAAAATATACCTGCCCCATGATAGAGTGAGAAGACAGCAGATTCATCAGACAGAAGAAGTTCAAGTAGGCATCCCTTTATGTTTTTAGGGAATTGATGCCAAGATTCCTGAATGGATATCAAAATCTACAGATGCTCAGATCCTTTATATAAAATGTCATAGTATTTGCAAGCCTGCAGCTGTACTACTGTGGCATCCAATCCCATCAGACCTTGGAAGCTAAGCAGGGTCAGACCTGGTTAGTACTTGGATGGGAGACCACCGGGGAACACCAGGTGCTGTAGGCTTGGGAGAAGGACCTGGCAACCCACTCCCAAGAAAACAATCAGCCATTGAAAACCCTATGGACACCAGAGAAGCACTGACAATAGTGTTTTGCCTGTTGTACATAGAGTTGCTATGAGTCAGACACTGACACAAGGGTACCAAACAACAACATCAGTCTTTGTATATACACTATTGAAAGCCTCTCATATATTTTAAGTCATTTATAGTTTTGGGAGGAGGACCTGACCATCCACTCCTGAAACAATCAGCTATTGAAAATCCCATGACTAGCAAAGAAGCACTGACATAGTGCTGGCCATGGCACAGTGATGGGGAGTGTTTCATTCTGCTGTAAATCGGGTTGCTATGAGTCACACCTGACTTAATGGCACCTAATGGCAACAACATGGATGACTTATAAAACCCAATGAAATGTAAGTTTCCCTGTGATATTGCTTAGGGAATACGGCCATGAAGCCTGCCCGTGACCACAACAGCTGCAATATTTTTACCTGTGTTTGATCTGAAGTTGATTGAATTCACGGTGGAGGAACCCACAAAGACAGAGAACAGCGATATCAATAGGCTGAGCCTCTCTGATCCTTTTCCGTATCCTGGGGTTTCAGAGATTCTTGAATTCTTGGGTTCTGTGCCTGGAGGATGGTCAGTTGAGTCTGCTTTGCCATGAGTGGGCAGTGTTGTGAGCATGGACCCACAGCCAGCTGCAACATTGTGCCACAAATGTATGCCAAGAACAGGAACTTTGGGGAGACCATGCCGAAGGCAGAAGAGTCACCCATCTTTCCTTTTTGAGCTATATCTGTGCCGGACTGAGGCACAGAGATGGGGCATTTAAGTGTGCATCTCTCCTGTTGGATTGTTAGGCGAGAGGAACAAGAGGAATCCAGACCGGGGCCACCTCTGAGCACAGAGCAGGAAGATCAAGCGAGGATGCTGCCAGCAGTTAGGGAACAAAGAGTCACCTGGTATCCGCCATTCTCCAGAAGATGCAGGGCACAGGTGTGTCTCTGGGGCTTTGTGTTATCTGTGCAGACCCTGACTGCTTCCCTAGTGATTTCCACAAAGCACATGTCTGGTCCTTTCAGCTCTTATCGCACAAAGCTGTATCAGAGGGGGTAAAATATACCTTTTGGGCTGGGATTTAGCTCAGTTGGTAGAGCGCTGAACTGCAGTCTCTGAGGTCCCAAGTTCAATTCCTGCACTGCAAAAATGGGAGCAGGACCTGGCAATCCCCTCCCAAGGCAATCCTGAAACAGTCAGCCATTGAAAACCCTATGAAGGTCTCTATGAGTCGGATACCGACTCGACGGCACCTAACAACAACAACAACAACAACAACAACAACAACAACAACAAAATATACCTTTAAGGAATGCTCTTTGGCTGACTGGATCCTCTGGCCCCTGTAGGTCTCAGAGCGAGGTTGCCAATCTGAGACCTGACCTCATAGCCTGAAAAATCCTCCTCCATGTCTGAGGCTCTCCTCCTGACAAAACTCATTTATCTCGACCTCCCAATTAAGAAACCACAGGCATCTGGGATATTGTGCGTGGTGATTGTGCCAGAAACCCCCAGGAGCATTTGTAGCAGGCTCTTTTCATAGGCAACAAATGAGAGACTTGTTTGGACATGGCGCGCCTGGATTGTGCAGTGGGCCAAATATGAAGGAAACAGTGCGTCCCATCATGGGGACGGGGAGAATTAATTCCTCCCTGGAGCCAGGTGGGCCTGGGTGCTGTGTGGAGCTGAGAGGCTGCAGGTCTGGGCTTGCTGGGGCCGCTGTGTGCAGAGCTGCTCCACCAAGCTCCTCATGTGCTCTGCTCCGAGGACATGCTAGGGACGGAGTTTCGCTTGATTTGTAGCATTGTGTGCCTTGGCCTGCCTGAGCTTGTGTAGGCTGTGAATTGGTCAGAAATCTCTAGGGAAATGGGACCTGTATTAGAGACATATAGGTAAAGATGCAGGTGATGTAGGACAGATATACATAGATGACAGATAGATGATAGATAGACAGATAGATAGCCAGATAAACAAATAGGTAGATGATGATTATGATGATAGATAGACAGACAGACAGACAGACAGACAGACAGACAGATAGATAGACAAATAGGCAGATAGATAAATAGACAAATAGGTAGATGATGATAGATGATAGACAGACAGATAGAGGACAGATAACAGATAAATGATAGATAGGTAGATAGACAGATATAAGATGGCTAGATACATAGATAGCACAGAGTCAGATAGAGAGATAGATATTCAGATAGATAGATAGATAGATAGATAGATAGATAGATAGATGATAGATAGATGATAGATAGATAGATGATAGATAGATAGATAGATAGATGATAGATAGATGATAGATAGATAGATAGATAGATAGATGATAGATAGATAGATAGATAGATAGATGATAGATAGATAAATGGATAGATAGATGATAGATAGATAGATGATAGATACATAGATAGATAGATAGATAGATAGGTAGATAGATGATAGATAGATAGATAGATGATAGATAGATAGATAGATGATAGATAGATAGATAGATAGATAGATGATAGATAGATAGATAGGTAGATAGATAGACAGACAGATGATAGATAGATAGATAGATAGATGTTGTTGTTGTTGTTAGGTGCCGTCGAGTCGGTATCCGACTCATAGCGACCCTCTGTACCACAGGGGAAACACTATTGTCAGTGCTTCTCTGGGGTTCATAGGGTTTTCAATGGCAGATTGATTTTTGGGAGGGGGTTGCCAGGTCCTTCTCCCAAGCCTACAGCACCTTGTGTTCCCAGGCGGTCTCCCATCCAGGTACTAACCAGGCCCGACCCTGCTTAGCTTCCGATATCTGACGGGATCGGATGCCACAGGGCTATGGCTGCAGGCAGATAGATAGATAGATGATAGATAGATAGATAGATAGATAGATAGATAGATAGATAGATAGATATAGATAGATAGATAGATACGTACGTACGTACATACATACATACACAGATAGATAGATAGATAGATAGATAGATGATAGATAGATGATAGATAGATAGATAGATAGATAGATAGATAGATAGATGATAGATGATAGATAGATGATAGATAGATATAGATAGATGATAGATAGATAGATAGATGTTGTTGTTGTTGTTAGGTGCCGTGGAGTCGGTATCCGACTCATAGCGACCCTCTGTATAACAGGGGAAACACTATTGTCAGTGCTTCTCTGCTGTTCATAGGGTTTTCAATGGCAGATTGATTTTTGGGAGGGGGTTGCCAGGTCCTTCTCCCAAGCCTACAGCTTCTGGTATTCCCTGCCATCTCCCATCCAGGTACTAACCAGGCCCGACCCTGCTTAGCTTCCGAGATCTGACAGGATCGGATGCCACAGGGCTATGGCTGCAGGCAGATAGATAGATAGATAGATAGATAGATAGATAGATAGATAGATAGACAGACAGATAGATAGATAGATAGATAGATAGATAGATAGACAGATAGAGGATAGGTAGGCAGAGTCTCATGATGACACAGAATTTCTCATTCATAAGACACTTACAGCTGAACAGTCCTCAGCGATCAGAGCTAACCTGTACACTGTGGGATATTTTCCAGCCTCCCTCACCTCCATCTGCTCTTTTTGTTGTTGTTGGGTGCTGTCAAGTCAGGTCTCACTCATAGTGACCAAATGTACAACAGAATGAAATATTCTCCTGACACTGTGCCATGTCTGGCGCTACTGTCAGTGCTTCTCTGCTATTCATAGGGTTTTCAATGGCGGATTATTTCAGGAGTGGGTTGCCGGGTCCTTCTCCCAAGCCTACAGCACCTGGTATTCCCAGATGTCTCCTATCCAAGGACTAACCAGACCCAACCCTGCTTACCTTTCAAGATTAGACAAGTTTGGATGCCAGGGTGGTACAGCTATAAGACTGCTCCATTCACAAAGATTAGATGAAGATTCAGCATTTTTAAAATATACCCCTGACAGGATCTGCAATTCACAATCCTCTACTAGCTGCCAGTGACACTTCTCCCAAGCTCTGACATCTGATGATGTCTCCAAGCCATGGCCAAATGTCCCCTGGGGGTGAGGCCCACAATTGGTCTACCTAAGGGCTTAGTGCCCCCAAATCTACTTGCTTTTCAGTGACCGCCCACTCTGCTCACCTACAGGTCAAATATGTGTGTGTGTGTGTGTGTGTGTGTGTGTGTATACATATGAAATTTTTAATGCACACCTTAATGTGAGTCATTCTGACATGCTTTTCATTGTGACATGTCTATATATGCACTTTGTTGTACATTATTCATATAGGTTCCCCCTTACCCTCGTGTAGGCTTCCTCCCCCCTTCCCACCCCCCATCAAAGACTTCTTTACCATTTACTTGTCTTTTTATGGTAATATTTTTCTATATATCCTTGGGTCCAGTTCTGTTTAAGATAGAAACTTTTTCTATAGTGAACTTTCTTTTTATCTTGTCAGAACTATTGCATGCATTTTCTAGACCATCTATAATAACACCATTCTTAGCTTTTTTTCTTTTATTGTGATCCGACCTTTGTATATGGTTATTTCCTTCTTATAATTTTGATTCAGCTCCCACATTGGAGTGAGAACATGTGGTCAACCATATATTTTGTGGCACCAACACAGCTGGAGTGAGAAGAGAGGTGGAGTCCGGGAAGCTGTGATTGGCAGTGGGAGGCGTGGTGTGCTGATTCAGGGGCTCATGGGTGCAGCTGCAGATATTCCCAGTGCCAAGCAGGATTCATGACAGTTACCATGAGGTAGCTGTCTGGGGGCTGGTTCTGCTACTGTGTTCAATGACATCCTACAGAAACTGGTTAGATCTGCCTTCTTGCCACGTTCTCTTTAGTCTGCTTCCAGAGCGCTCGTCCCCCTGATTGCCTTTCTTCACTTTTAGGAGTACAATGCACTGCACTTAGTGACAGTTTCTTGGATGGTCTCAATGTTTTTTTTATTCACTGCTTCTTAATTGAACAGTGCACGGACCGAGCAACATCTGCCATACATTTCCTGTCAAGTGTGTAACAGGGCGTAGTGCTTTTTCCTGTAGGCTGGTGCATGGTGAGAATTAATGCTGCAAGATAGGATTTTGATTCTATATTGATTTATAGGATTTGATTCTATATTCTATTCTATATTCTATATTCTATTTTGATTCTATATACAAAGGGGGCAGAGACTTGTATTTCTGAATTCTTTTTTTGTTGCTGGCTTTGTTGTTGTGTTTGGGGTTTGATTGTGGTGCTGGGGATTGAACCTTGAGCCTCATGCATGCTTAAGCAAGCAACCTGCCCCCAAGTTAGCTCCCCAGGGTTGGAGCTTGTTTTCTGAGAAACAGTCTTGCTATGCAGCCCAGGCTGGCTTAAAACTCACAGTCCTTCCGCTTCAGCCTCCCAAGTGCTGCAATTGCAGACATGCAAAATCACGCCCAGCTTATTCATGAATTATGGAATGAATCATATCATGATTTTTTTTTTACTTTGTCCCTGGTGGATAATCCTGAATGAAGACTTTCCCATATGTTCAGAATTACAAATGAAATCAGGTTTTTGGAATTTCAACTTTAGCCGCAGAGATTAGATGAAGATTCAGCATTATTTTAATGTACCGCTGACAGGATCTGAAGTTGACAGTCCTTTGCTGTTAATGATTACTTATAATTATAATTTGGGATTTACATATTTTCTTTTAAAACTCAAAGCAATTAATTACGACCAGAAGATAGACATCATCTGAGTGGAATCTGCCAAATCACACATATTTGATCCAAATGTGGTGTACGCCTGCGATCACAGAATTAGGGAGTCTGAGTCAAGAGGATCATGAGTTCCACATAGGGAATTTGAGGTGGGCCTGGGGTACATAGTGATGCCCTGTCTCCAAAAACAAATGGACAAAAAAGAAAAATGTTTTAAGATTGTTGTTTAAAAAAAAAAAAAAACTGGGGCCCAGAATGCAGCTCTGAAATACTGCCCTTGCTGGCCTTCATGAGGCCCTGGGTTTATCCACCATACTGCAAAAGAAAGAAAAGCCAACTGCCTTTGCATTATGTATGGTGTTATCTGATCTCGTTAAGGAAAGGATATAGCTGGGTACAGTGGCACACACCTGTCATCCTGGCCACTCAGGAGGAGGAGGAGGCAGGAGAATTGCAAGTTTGAAGCCAGAGACAGCCTGCGTAACTTAGTGAGACTCTGTCTCAAGACAAAAAATAGAAAATGGACTGGAGGTGCAGCCCCGTGGTACAGCACTTGGAAATTAAATGTGAGGCCCTGGGTTCAACACCACAGTACCAAAAAAAAAAAAAAAAAAAAAAAAAAAAAAAAAAAAAAAAAAAAAAAAAAAAAAAAAAAAAAAAAAAAAAAAAAAAAAAAAAAAAAAAAAAAAAAAAA